>JAQZBX010046918.1:0-20628 GCA_029593785.1 Cabassous unicinctus | reverse complement strand
GGGCCACAATATGTAAAAATGGAAACTCTCCTCCATTGTCAGTGAGGGTGTTCTTTGTCTAATTATTTGGAGGACATGATGGTCTCTTGGGTGACATTTGAAAATATCCCAAATCAATGATCTAGCACTTCCATTCTTCACATTTTCTTCATATCAATAAGAGTGTGTCCCCAAATATATGCACAATACTAATTAATGGAAGGGAAATGTTGGAAAGAACACAAATGTCAGCCAAAAATAGAAGGGAGTAAAAAAAAAATCCACATATAATACAAATCAACAATAAAAAGCAGTGAAACTGAATGGACTAGGCTACAGTATATTTGTCCAAATGGAGACTTTCAAGGAATTATTTTAATCAAAAGGCAAGGTACAGAAAGATACAATTTATTACATATGCACATATTTTGTGAACTTGCATAAAATATATATTGCTAAAATACACACAGGTTGCTACTGAAATTTTGTAAATGATTTGAAATGGCAAAAAGACCAAGGGTGATTGTATTCACTTGATTTGATTAGATACAGTTTCCAATCACATGAGTTTTGATCACCATAAATGCCTGCCTGGTAAGGAAATATCTCTTTCATACACTTCTTCATTGATCCTGAAAGGTGCATTGCTTCCAGCAGAGTTTGCCCAGCACCCAGCAACCTGAGATCTGCTGGTAGACAGCACTATCACAGGTAGATTTCTGATTGCTTTCCATTTTGGACTTCAGTTTATCTCTCAGAAAAATAGTACAGTGGGAGAAATGTGTAACAGTGTGGCTTTAGGTGTTGGATTAAGAAGTCTTTATTATAATACTTATTTGTATATCAATGCAAAAAATATGTGATCCTAAGTGCTAAGTCATACATGAAGATTCAAATTTCCAAGCAAATCCATCTCAGTAAATTTGGGTGAGACAATAAATGAGAAGTGATGGAAAATTGGCTTGTGCCAAAGGTATTTAAGGAGTAAATAATTGATTTGTTCATCCTCAGTTCAAACATTTTCATATCACATTGATTAGAAACCAATGAAAAACTGGAGTGCTAAGGGTAAAATATTAATTATAACACTCTATACCTCCTTCTGTGAAGTTGCCAACCTGATGGCAGAGAAAAGAAATTTTCAATCTCAATTGGTTATTGGTAAATGCCTTCTCTCATGCCAAATGTGGCAATTGAATTTTGAAGGAAAAAAAATTCTTTAGGTTTTCAACTTTGTTTGCCACAAGATTAGAAGTAGTTTCTAAGAGTTTTCTATTCCTTTTAACTTTGGAGAAATATTGACTTTCTTTTCCTTAATACTGTCTATTGAGCTAGACCTTTACAGAGTCTGCAAAAGCAGTCACTCAAGGGTGCTAATCTTAATTCACTATAATTTGCATGTTTTGATTAACCCAGGATCTTATTCAAAGGGATAATAATCATGGCAGAAGAGGGTCAATGTCTCAGAAATGGCCATCACTTTGTGAGAAGAGCTGAATGGGGGTGGAATTAACTCCTCATTCCATTGGGGAAGAAGTTGCATAAGGAACTTTTTCTGTATCTGCATGGATTAGTCAGGCAAAAGGGTTGCTGAGGCAAAGTACAAGAAATCTGTTGGCTTTTATAAAGAGTATTTATTTGGGGTAGAAGCTTACAATCACAAGGCCCTAAAGCATCCCACTCAGGTACTATAAGAGGTCCTTTCTCACCCAAAGTCATTTGTGTCAGCAAGGGTTCAGCCTTCCTTCCTTCTTCTTAAGGCTCTGTGGTCCCAGCTTCTTCCAATCTCAGCTGTAGGCTGACATAAGGCTCATCTTTCTTCCCAGGGCTCATTTCTTTCTGGACCCAGCTGCTCTGGTCTCTTCACAAAGTCAGCTGTAAACTATCAGGCTCATCTCTCTTCCCAGGCTGCAGAATCCTCTGTGTATCTTCTCTGGGTAAGAGTCTATTTTATCCATCCACCAAGGGGGCTGCCATTCAACACTGAGTTTCACTCTAATGATGTGGTTGAATTAAAGCCCTAATCTTAACATAATTTAATCAAAGAAATATCAGCTAAATCTAATACAATCAAAGGGTATCACACCCAGAGGAGCAGACCAGTTTACAAATATAATCTATATCTCTTTTTGGAATTCATAAATAATATCAAACTGCCACACTACATGAAATATATTTTTATTTTCTTTTGGGTAATCCAAAAATTAATACCTGAGGAAGTTGTACATGAAGACCCATGGAGATTAGGCAGAAAGCAAGTCTTTTGGTGTACTACACTCAACTTCAGCTCTGTTGACTCCATAAGCTCAGACCATGAAGATATGACAGAAGCGAACAGTGGGGCAGGGGGTTTCCCAACCAGAGGAGGAGGATACCAGTATAAGTAAAGACTTGGGCCTCTCAGGAACCAGCGGCACTGCATGGACATCAAAGAGTGGGTTTGAACATGGAAAGATCTCTGTAACCCATAATTCTCTGCCTATCCAAGACTGGCCTGGTTTATGACCTCTCAAGGCAGATGTGATGATTCAGACCCCTGAGGGGCAACTTGAATCCCTATTGTCCTGCTCATCTAGGTGATTGTCCCATAATGAAGCTGCCCATGAATTTCCTCCCCCCCCAATGGCCCAAACCTCTGCCCTGTTTCCTTAGCAATGCCACACATGTTTTTCTCCCAAGCTTAACATTGCCCTACACAGAAATCACCCAAACAAGGGAAAATAGCTGTGGTCAGTAGCTGACCACAAATGTTTATTAACCACATAAAAGGAATTTCCCATTCCTAGTGAATACTCAGTTTAGTAGTAGAATGACCTTCACTGAACTTTAGTTCATTATAATAGTAAATTATATACCTCTCTGTGGGATTTAGATGCCATTTTCTCTACTTGTATGAGGTATGATGAAACATGTATCTTTCCCTGTTAAACATGTAATGCTCTAAAGCATGCACAAGATGTAGACCCTCCCACCTGTCAGTCTCCTAAACCCAACCCCTAACTCCTCCTCTACACAAGGCAATGTAATGACACTTTACAATTTGTTGGAGATTCATATCTGAGACATCCAATCTTCTGTTCTCCACCAATTTAATAAACCTCTTTCCTTGAGCAACAAAACTCAGTGTGGTAGTCAATTCTCTGGTCTGGACATAGACCCAGAGGATATGTGATGGGATCCCCTAAAGTTAGACAACCAAGTTGAGACCCTGTGGCCTCTGAGAGCATTGCTGCCTGATGGAATCATTGGCCGCTGAGGTGAGGCACCCCTGAGCTTGGCTGTTTGGTTGCAGAAACACCTTGTCTCAGAAATCTGGGATCAGGATCCCTCTGCCTACGGCATTAAGGATCATGAAAGCAGCCAGTCAGGAAAGAAACAAGCAGCTCACAAAATCCCTGCAGCCTCAGTGAATACTTATTTTCTTATCAAAAATTTATTTGTTCTCTAGAGTGAAAGTTTAAATCTGCTGAGTCTATAGGTGGCTAGACCATCCTTGGTACTTGGTTTTGGATTAGGTTTTGGGCCATGTTGTCCCAGGATTGTAGGTTAGAGTCCTACCCCAGAATGCATTCCCAGAGTATAGGAAACCTCCCACTGGTACCGTGGTTGAGTACTAAAGTTCTGATCAATAAACTTAAAGTGAAACTCACCCAAGCACTGACAAGGAGTAACAATGGAAAATAAACAGAGCTATAGAAAGAGAAAGAAGTGTGATTTTCTAGATTGCATCTTAAAACATTAGGATTAAGATGATTATGATAACTGAAAAGAATGATATTTCTAAGTGTAAGTGCATGGCCACAGTATAAATTAGAGCATGGCCAGGAATGGCCACCAAGGGGTTCTCTTGAATACAATGCTATTGCAAACTATAATTTTATTGTAAAAACAGTAAATGGATGAAATACACATGTTCCATGTTTTGTGGCTTTAGGTAATAATCTTAAACTGCAACATCATTGTTTTGGGCATGGTGTGATGTTATCGAGTCAAAGGATAATCTGCCAACCAAGCAAAGGGAAGAAACTACTCTCTGATTCCAACACCTCAAAGTGCTGATCTTGTTCCTTTTTCCCACTGCTCCACAAGCACCTTATGAAGGGGGAGAAGAGTGGGAGGGTGATCCTGAACTTGTCTTAGATCCCCCAGAAATGGCCTTCCCACCTCATTCACACGTATCCAATTTGGCCAGGGAGCCCTCCCACAGCTGGGCAATTCCCACAAAGGCAGGTGCCAGCTGGGATAATTAATCAAGGCCATCCAACTGGTTACTTGTTCGTACACACTCCATTCTCCACTTCAACCTTGTACTATTGGGAGAATTGAATCCCAAGTTAATGGGAAGATCCCAAGAAAATAGAAAATATATTCAATTCTATTATTGCAATTCATATTCCTAGTTGGGTGGATATGCAGGCCTTATTGAATGAGCTGTTAAATTCAGAAGAAAGGAGAATAGTGTTAGAAAAAGACAATCACCAATATAATGGCCTGAAAGATGGAGGATTAGAGAGGCATTGAGATCACTTCTCTCCCAGTAAAATAGCTAGAGGACAAGCAGAGATTGTCTGGAGTGCTATTCTGGGGCTAAGGACACCAGGGGAAGGCTAGACACCACCGACAAGAGAGAGGGGTGATGGAAGGAGTACTGGCTGGCTGAAAAAAATCCCATTAGTAAAGCTGAAGCAGTAGCTGATGGTGCCTATTCCACCACCATCAGAGCAAAGAGCACTGGCCCCTGCAGACTGACGGGGTTGCAGGGGCCCTTTGCCCAAGACTGGGTACAAGGAGGGACAGAGCCTGTCGCAAACTCAGAATTTGGCCATTGAACTTGCTTTACTGCATTGGAGGGATCTCACAATTCCAGGCTGAGTGGGGCCATGATTTTGTCATAAGAGCCTGCAGAGAACGAAAGATAATTTTCCTCCTTAAACACCCTCCCTTCTGTCCTGGGCTTTTTGTTGAGGGCACAGAGGGATGGAGGGAGGGTGTTGGAAGCCAAAGGAGAACAGCTTATGAGGAAGTTTGTGAAGCTTGGCCCAACTTGAGGACATCACTTCTGTCCCATCCTGGAGTTACAGTGAATGCATATGCCCCTAGTATCAGAAGTCTGAACTGAGAGGTCTGCCAAAGACCACCATCTCCTTGCAGACCAGAAAAGTGTATGAAAAGGAGGGAAATATAAATAGATAGATGATGAGCGATCGATCAATCGATAGATAGATAATAGATAGATAGGAAAATAGATAAATAGATAAAAAAAAACCAGGTGCCTTTAGAGCTTCCCTTTCCAAGGTCCTTGGAAACTAGCTTGCACCTCATTACTGCATCTTTAGCCATGGTTTGAGCAGTTAAACAGGGGTAATCCTTAATTTCCAGAACCAGCAGAGCTAAGAATCAAAGAAAAGTGGTAGTACACAGCTACTTAACAGTAAATCCATAGGCAAGAGAGAGAAACTGAACACCACAGCTAACTCAGCATAATGATCAGATGCTAAAATATCAGCAAAAATTATAGGCCATACTAAGAAAAAGGAAGGTATCACTCAGACAAAGGAATAAATCAAAGCCCCAGATGAGACACAGGACTTGAAGCAACTGATGAATGAGGTTTATACAGATCTCTTAAATAATTCATGGAGTTGAAGGACAACATGGCTAAAGAAATAAAAGACATTAAGAATATACTGTGTGAGCACAAAGAAAAAATTTAAATCTTGGATAGAAAAATAACAGAGCTTATGGGAATGAAAGATATGATAAGTGAGATTAAAAATACAACAGAGACATACAACTGCAGATTGGAAATCATAGAAGAAACAATCAGGACAGAACAGCTGAAATTTAAGAGAGAGATGAATGGAGAGCAGTAAGAATGGGAAAAAATTGAGCAGGTGCTCAGGAAGTTGAATGATAGCATGAAGTGCACCAACATACTGTTAAGGGAATTCCATAAGGAGAAAAGAAGGGAAAGAGGCAGAAAAAGTATTTGAGGAAATAATGGCCAAAAATTTCCCAACTCTCATGAAAGACATAAATATATGTGTCCAGGAAGAACAGCATACTCCAATTAGAATAAATCCAAATAGACCTACCCCAGCAAATAATATTGAGAATGCCAAATGCCAAAGAGAAAGAGAAAGTTCTGAAAGCAGCAAGGGAAAAGTGAAAAATCACATATAAGGGACATCCAGGAAGACTTAGTGCAGATTTCTCTTCAAAAACCATGGAGGTGAGAAGGCAGTGGTATAATATAACTACAGTACTGAAAGAGAAAAATTGCCAACCTAATTCTTTCTCTGGCAAAACTTTCCTTCAAATATGATGGTGATTTATTGTAGTCACAGATAAACAGAAACTAAGGCCGTTTGCAAAGAAGAATCCAGCTATGAAGGAAACACTAAAGGGAGTTCTGCAACCAGGAAAAAAACCTAACAAACAACAACAACAACAAAAACAAAAACATAAAAAAAAAAAGAGAGAGAGAAGCTTGGAGGAGAGTGTATAAGTGAAGACTATCAGAAGAGCTAACCAAAAGGGTAAAAATACAGACAAAAATAAGATATGACATATGAAAACCAAAGGATAAAATGGTTGAAGTCGGTAATGCCTTTACAATAATTACATTGAATGTTGATGGATTAAACTCCTCAATCAAAAGATATAGGCTGACAGAATGGATAAGAAAACATGAGGCATCCATATTCTGTCTGCAGGAGACTCACTTTAGACCCAAATTTGCAAACAGTCTGAAAGTAAAAGCTTGGAAAAAGATATTTCATGCAAACAGTAACCAAAAGAAAGCAAGGGTAGATATACTGCTGTCAGACTAAACAGACTTTAAATGCAAAAGAAAATGATAAAAGACACAGGAGGCCATTATATATTAATAAAATGCACAATCCTCCAAGAAGGAGTAACAGTCTTAAATATCTATGCACCTAACCAGGGTGCTACAAAATACATAAGACAAACTCTGTAGAGAAATAGAGTTATTTACACTAATAGTTGAAAATTTCAACATGCCACTCAAATCAATATATAGAACAACTAGACAGAAGATCAACAAGGAAACAGAGAACTTGAACAATATGATCAATTAGCTGGACCTGATAGACATATACAGAACATTGTAGCCAAAATCAGTAGGTTATAAATTCTTCTCAAGTGCTCATATATCTTTCTCTAGGATTGAACACATATTGGGCCACAAAACAACTCAATAAATTAAAGAAAAGTGAAATTATGCAAAGCACCTTCTCTGATTATAATAGAATGAAGCTGGAAATCAATAAAGGCAGGAAAGGGGAAAATTCCCAAATATATCGAGGCTAAACAGTACACTCCTAATCGTGGGGCAAAGAAGAAATTAAAGGGAAATTAGTAGATATCTCAAGATGAATGAAAACAAGAACAAAACTTACCAAAAACTTATGGGATACAGTGAAAGCAATGTGGAGAGGGAAATTTATAGTCTTAAAGACCTTTATTAAAAAGGAGGAAAGAGTTAAAATCAAAGACCTAACTGTACAACTGGAGAAACTAGAAAAAGAAGAGCAAATCAATCACAAAGCAAGCAGAAAGAAAGAAATAGAAAAGATTAGAACACCAATAAATGCAATGGAGAACAAAAAAGCAATAGAGAAAATCAAAAGCAAAACCTTGTTCTTTGAGAAGATCGGTAAAATTGACAAATGCTTAGATAGACTGCTAAAGAAATAAAGACAGAATATGAAAATAAAAAAAAATCAGTAATGAGAACAGGGACATTTTGTCTCTACAGAAATAAAACGGATCATAAGAGGATATTATAAGAAATTTTATGCCGACAAATTAGACAATCCAATGGAATGGACAAATTCCTAGAAAAGCACAAATAACCTACATTGACTGTATGAGAAATCCACAATGGAAAACAGGAAGTAAAACTCTCACTATTTGCAAATGACATGATCTTATATTTTGAAAATTCCAAAATACCTACAATATAGCTATTAGAGCTAATAAATGAATTCAGCAAAATGACAGGATATAATACCAACACACAACAATCATTAGACTTTCTCTACACTAGTAGTGAGCAAGGTGAGGAGGAAATCAAGAAAAAAATTCCATGTACAATAGCAACAAAAAGACTGAAATATCTAGGAATTAATTTAACCAAGAATGTAAAAGATCTGTATTCAGAAAACTTTGAAACACTGCTAAAAGAGATCAGAGAATACCTAAACAAATGGAGAGACATTCTGTATTCATGGATTGAAAGAGTAAACATCATGAAGATGTCAATCCTACCCAAACTGATTTCTAGATTTGATGCAATACCAATCAAATTCTGATAGCCTATATTACAGAGATAGAAAAGGCAATTACCAAATTTATTTGGAAAAGAAAGGTGTCACAAATAGCCCAAAACATTCTTAAAAAGAGCAATGTGGGAGGACTTTCACTTCTGACCATAAAGTGTATTACAAAGCTACAGTGGTCAAAACAGCATGATACTGGCATAAGGATAGACACATTGATCAATAGATTAGAATTGGCAGCTCAGAAATAAACACTTACTTCTATGGTCAACTTGTTTGCCTACCAAGTTTGCCTACCAAGTCTGCTTTTCTAGGACAGAACAGTCTCTTCAACAAATCGTGCTGGAAGAACTGGATATCTACTACCAAAAGAATGAAAGAATCCCCCTATCTCACTCCCTATACAAGGATCAACTCAAAATGGAAACAAAACCAAAACATAAAAGTCAGGACGATAAAATGCTTAGAAGGTAATGTAGGGAAACATCTACAAGACCTTGTAGTAGGTGAGAGTCTTAAGCCGTACACCCAAATCACAAGCAACAAAATAAAAAATAGATAAATGGGACCTCTTCAAAATTATATATTTCTTACATTTGATTTATGAAAGATTTAATTTTGAGGAGGTCCCACAAAAAATGTAAGATATTTTGGTGAGTAGCAATATTTTGAGAATGCTCTTTCATCATTAGTTAAAAATGGTTTTTACAACAATGCAAGGTATTGTTGGTAGGGTGAAGTATGAGAGCCCTTTATGATGCTATGTATGATTATTTTTTAAGTTCACAGCTATTACTATCCACTTATTGTTTTTGCATATTTATGTATGAGTAATATACTTGAATAATTTTTTAAAAGATTTTAATTTCTGCATCTCAAAGGGCTTTGTAAAGAGGGTTAAAATGCAGCTTACTCAATGGGAGAAAATACTCAGAAATTACACTCAATAAGGGTCTAATATCCATGACATCTAAAGAGATCTTACAACTCAACAATAAAAAGACAAATGACCTGATGAAAAATGGGCAAAATACCTGAAAAGACATTTTTCTAAATAAGAAATACAAATGGTTAGAAAGGAAAAAATATTCAAAATCATTGACTATTAGGGAAATGTAAATCAAAACTACAAAGAGATATCATTTCACACCTACAAAAATGGCCACTATTAACAAAGCAGAAAACTACAAATGTTGGCAAGAATGTGGAGATATAGGAACACTTATACATTATTTTTGGGTATATAGAATGGTACAGCCAATGTAGAAATCTGACGGTTCCTAAGGTAGTTGGATATAGTTCTGCCATGTGACCAAGCAATATCACTACTAGATATATACACAGAAGATTTGGGAGCAAAGACATGAACAGACATCTGCACACCAATGTTCATAGTGACATTATTCTCAGTTGCCCAAAGGTGGAAACAATCCATATGTCCATCAACTGATAAATGGATAAATAAACTGGGGCATATACACACAATGAAATATTATGCAGCTGTAAGAAGAAATGAAGTCATGAAGCATATGACAATGTGGATGAACCCAGAGGACATTATGTTGAGTGAAGCAACCCAGACACAAAAGGACATTTATTGTATGATTTCACTATTATGAAATAAATATGAGCAAACTCATGGAATTAATAGTTAGAATGTAAATCACCAGAGAATAAAATGTGGTTAGAGAATAGAAAGCTGAGGTTTAGTCTGTGCAGAATTGGTAAAAATGTTCTTTGTTAATGTCTGGAAATGAATAGAAATGGTGAAAGGACATCATAGGATTTGTAATAGTAGCAGTAACATATGGATATGATATTGGGGTTTTTGCTTTGTTTCCTTTGGAATAATGGAAATGCTCTTATATTTATTGAAGTGATGAATGCACAACTCAGTGATTTTACCTAATCCCACTTATTTTACACTTTAGATAAATTGTGGGTTGGGGGAAAAATACAACAAATATAAGATATGGACTTTAGTTAGTAGTAATACTTTGACAATGCTATTTAATAATTTGTTACAAATGTTTCACAGCAATGCAAGATATTGAAGATATTGGTGATGGGATGAGGTATGGGAGCCCAGTGTGATATTATGCATGTACTTTTACTATACACATATTATTTATGTGTATTTGTGTATAAGTGGTATACTTCATATATATATATATATGCTCATGACCATGCTGACTCTCTGAGAAACAATAATCCAAATAATTCAGTGCATGTTCCAGGAGACTAGGCAGTTCCCTGAGTTGAGCTAAATTAGAATCCAAATGAGCAGTCAACCAGAACCAAATTGAATCATTATTAAGTTTATATTACTGCTGGTCTTAGAAAGGAGTGCTCAAAAAAGTAACCTTAATAAAATCAACAAATATTTCAAGACACTGAAGAAAACCATACTGTCTATTTAGAGCAACTGCTCAAAGCCTATGGACAGTACACTGATTTAAACACAGAGGACGCCACTAAACTGTGCACTGTTAACTATAATTAATATGCTCCTGATATAAGGAGAAAACTCTAGGAATTGGAAGGGTGATTGTACATGCCTATGTCACAATTAGTAGAGATTGCCTGTAAGAAGCAGTAAAAGTAGCATGCTGCCTACAATCCAGCCTCACAGGAGCAGCTATCAGCAAGAACATCAGGGGCCCACAGACCCTGAGATGAGGAAAACCTTCCATGGTAAGCTCAAAGAAGAGTAAGATCCCCCAGGGGCCCCAAGAAGACCATTATGTCCCCAGCTATGTGCTTGCTATAAGGAGGAGGGACATTGGAAGCAGGAATACCTGAGTCTCCCAGAAAGTGAGGAGGAGAACATCCCACCTAGTGGCCCAATTCCCACAGTTAGGAGGGGGTGAAGACAGCAACCTGGAGTGATGGGCCTGGGAGAACCTTCCACTGTTTGGGAAACCATCCTGATCACCCACACTGAACTTCAGGTCTCATTTCAAGTGTGTAAGAAGTTAGTTGACTTCTTGGTGGACACTAGAAACAATTATTCAGTTTTTAAACAGAGACTAAGTAAGGAAACTAATTAATAAGTCCCTATCATTAACATTTGGGGACCAAAAACCTTAAGCCATTCTCAAAACCACTGCAATGTCAGATTGGAGAGACCCAACTGACTCACAGATTTCACTACATGCCTGAATGCCCAATTCTCCTTCTCAGCTAACACATACTTTCCAAGTTGCAAACTTCACTTTGATTTTCACCTAATGAAATGAATATACAGGTCACAGCCATACATATCTGTGCCTTCCAAGGACCCTGCTGGATTTAGCTGGGGACATTGAGAAGTTTGGAGTACTCAGAGATAAAACAACAGGGTCCAGCTGAGATATGGGTTACTGGGGGACACCCAGAATGGGCAGTTGAAGTACAGGAAGTCAAGGTAAGACTGTAGCCAAACACCACCCCACCACATCTAAAACTGAATCCACTCAGACAGGAGGCTAGAGGTAGCATCTAACCCCTAATCAAGAAATTTCACAAGTGGGGGCTAATTAGAACTTGTCAACCAGACTTTAATACCCCTATCTTACCAGTGCTTAATCCAGGTACTCAGGAATATAGATTTGTAGAAGATTTGAAAGTTATTCATCAGATAGTGGAGAACACCCACCTACTGGTGCCCAATCCCTACACACTCTTTGATTATATTACTAACACATACACCTGATTCACAGTCCTGGACTTAAAAGATGCTTTCTTTTGCATCCTGCTAGAGAAGGAATCACAGGGACTCTTTGCTTTGGAATGGAAAGATCCTGACACTGGAATAAAAAAACAGTATTGTTGAACTGTGCTGCTGCAAGGGTTTAAGAATTCTCTGACCTTTTAGGGACAAGCCCTATCCAGGGATTTGCATGTGGTACAACTCAGGGAATGACTCTTCCTTCAATAGGTAGATGACATAATAATTGCTAGCAAAATAAAGAAGCCTCAGATGAGAATATAGTAATAATGTTACAGAGACTAGCTGAAAAAGGATATAAGTGTCAGAAAAGAAGGTCGAGTTATGCAAACTCATGTTAAATATTTTGGTTTTAAATTCTCTGAGGGACAATGGGCCCTCTTGTCCAGTCAAAAGGAAGCCTTATATGGAGTTTCAAGCCTAAGAACAAAAAGGAACTCATAGAGATTCTCAGTATGGCTTATTAGTATAAGCTGTGGATAACTAGTTTTAGATTTATAGCTAAGCTACTATATGAAGCACTTAAAGGAAGTGAAAAAGAGGTCCTAGTCTGGACACCAGAATGTGCTCTTAATTTTTAGAACCATAAGCAAAAATTACTGCTTCACCCTGGGAGTTTTAACTCAAACTTAAGAGGAGCACCTGACCAATAGCATACCTGTCCAAACAGCTAGACCTTTTATCTCAAGTCTGGTTTGCACACAGGCACAACTACTTGTGACCTTTTCTAGGGACAGAAACTTCACATTAAGTTCCCATTTTCACTTATTTCCATAGACTTACTCCTTATGGATATGAAACTGTTTCAGTGGATAACACAATTCCTCATAGCATCCACTCTATGCAGAATGATTCAGTTAGTGAAAGATCAGTGTGTACCTTGTGCTCAAGTTAACCCTAAAACATCTGTATTCATCCTTATGTAATTACAATATTTAAACAAAAAGGAGATCTATCAAACCACTCCACTAGACTATCCTATTGTGGCCTTAAAGACTATTGACAAACTTAATGTTGCCACTTTGCTTTGAGAGTTTAGGATAAATCAGAGTGGATACTCCCCAAACATGACTGTGTACAACTTCTTAAGGAAATATCTTCCAGTAGATTGGGACTGACTGATGTAAACCTAAAAATCCCAGCTCTTGAATTATTTACTGATGGAAGTAGTTTTATGGACCACAGTTTTAAGCAGGGGATTTTGTAGTCACCCTAGTAGAAACTTTGGAAGCAGGATTCTTGTCCCCAGGAACTTCAGCTCTGAGGACTGAATTATTAGCCCTTGTAAGAGCCAACCAGTTAAGTGCAGGACAAAGAGTGAGCATTTATACAAACTCCAAATATGCCTTTGCAGTGGCACCCATGGAGCCATTTGGAAAAAGAGGGGATTACTCACTGCTGCTAATAAGGACATAAAACATGTTGATCTCATTCTAAAGCTGTTTGAACTTTTGATGCTTCCCCAAGGAATTACCAGTCATTCATTGGAGAGAACACCAAACTTCCAATAGCAGGGAAGCAAATAAAAACTATTTAGCTGATAAAGCTACTAAGTTAGCTGCAGACAGAATAAAACCAACTCTTATTACACCCCTCCACACTGAGAGACTGGACCACCATTTAATACCCCAGAGTTGGTGAGACCCTAGCCTAAATCCATTTTGGGAAACCCTAATACCGGAAAAAAGATTTAGTCAGAGCAAAAGAGTGGGGATATACTCAAGCCACATGCAAAGGCTGGTTGAAAAGAGAGTCTTTGGAAACTTTGGGAAGACTGCCACAAATTACCCGAACCTGAAAGCCTAGTGAAACCCATTGTCTCTTATTTCCATAGGCTTACTTATTATGGACATGAAACAGTTTCAGTGGGTAACTCAGTTCTTCAGAGGATCCACTCTATGAAGAATGATTCAGTCAGTAAAAGATCAGTGTGTACCTTGTGCTCAAGTTAACCCTAAAACTCAGCCTTCAGTCTTAACTGAAGGAGTACAATTCAGAGTATGAAGAAGAGGAGAGGACTGGCAAACTGACTTTACTGTAATGCCGAGAGCTGCTGTAAACTTTGAATATTTGCTACTGTTTGTAGACATTTTCACTAATTGCATAAAAGCCTTCCCATGCAAAATGGAAAAAGCTTGAGAAGTAGTCAGTCTTCATAAAGAAATCATTCCAAAGTTTGCATTTCCTATGTCTATACAAAGTGACAAGAGGGTGACCTTTATTTATGAAGTGACTAAACATGTTTCTGGGCTGTTATAGATTGGCAGTTGCATTCTCCCTGAAGACCTCAATCCACTGGAAAGACTGAGCAAATGAATCTCACCTTAAAATAAGCCATTTTCAAGATTTGTTTAAAAACTCATCTCAAGTGGGATAAAAACCTGCAAATTGCCTAACTGAGGATTAAGGTCATCCCCAAAAGAACACTTGAATTAAGTCCTTATGAAATGTCTTATAGAAGAACATTTCTTAAAATTGAATAGGGAAGCAATGTACCTCAGTGGTTGAGTGCCGGCCTCCCATATACAAGGTCGCAGGTTTGATCTCTGGAACCTCCTACAAAAAGAAAGTTTCCATGCAAGGAATATGCACATGATTTACAGGTTACTTAAGGCCTGAGGAGAGGAAGGATGCAGGGAAAAGCTGTACCTGGTGAATCAGCACTTCCCCAGCTGATGGGTATGCACATTGTGGAACCCCAGATAAAATGGGGGATGGCCACACAGAACTGACTATTTTAATTATGTAAATTGAAGTTGAATATAAAATGGTATTCATCAAACTCAGTTTATTATATATTACATTGAAAAATATGTGAATTGGAAAATAAGAAATTCTTCTGCATTTGGTGAGCAGTTGACTGAATTTTGTAAATCTTTGTGTAATTGACCACCCATGGGATCTACACTTTTTTAAGCATTCTTATCCTGGGAAGAGACATTTTGCTCCTTGGAAGACACTAAAGGCAATTGTTATAGAGACTATTCTCAGCCTTTCAATATTAAATACCATTGTAAATATGTTTACAAATTTTGGTTAATGTTAATAAAGTTTTCCAAATTATGAAATGTTGCACAATTGTTTGGGTTTCTAAATATAGGGGATCATTTCTTTAAATTATTGATCAAATTTCATTTTCCTGAGAGAAAATAGTAACTTGGTAACACAGTTGTGTCCATATCTTATTTGGCCGCATATCTTGTTTGATAAGCAGAATTTCAGTTAAAACCCAAGCCTGCTGCTTTGAAATATGTATACTATCAATAATCTTTAATATTTATGCAAATTAAAGTCAAGTAAATAGTTCCTGTGGGCTGATTCTCAGTTTGACTCACATTGGATTCACATGGTGAGCTTAAAAATATGTTGAATCTAAGGTATCCATCTTATTGGCATACAATTTTTCAAAGTATCCTCTTATGAAATTCTTTATTTCTGTGACATCAGTCATGATATCCCCTCCCTCATTTCTTATTTTATGTATTTGCATTTTTTCTCTTTTTTTCTTTTTTAGCCCAGTTAAGGGTTTGTCAGTTTTATTAAACTTCTCAAAGTACTGGATTTGGTTCTGTGAATTTTTTCTCATATCTTTTATTCTCAGTTTCATTTAGCTCTGGTCTAATCTTTGATATTTCCTTTTTCCTGCTGGTTTTGGGATTAGCTTGTTTTTCTTTTTCAACTTTCTCCAGGTGTGCAGTTAATTCTTTGATTTTAGCACTTCTTTTTAAATTATAGTCATTTATAGCTATAAATTTCCCTCTCAGCACTGCTTTTCCTGCATCCCATAGGTTTTGATATGTTGTGTTCTCATTTTCATTCATTTCAAGGTAGTTACTGATTTCTTCTGCAATTTCCTTCTTGACTTACTGATTGTTTAAGAGGGTATTAACTTCCTATTCTGGTTCACTGTCCCATCCTTTATTAATTTATAGCTTCATTCCATTGTGATGAGAGAAATATTTCAATAAAAATTTTTTTGTGATATTTCAATCTTTCTGAATTCATTGAAATGGGAAAAATTTCTAGAAACACACAAACAGCCTACATTGATGAAAGAAGAAATTGATGAACTCAACAGACCAACACAACTAAAATAATTGAGTTAGTCATCTAAAGCTTCCCAACTAAGAAGATCCCAGGACCAGGTGGTTTAACATTTGAATTCTGGGAAGCAGCTGTGGCTCAATTGGTTGGGCTCCCATTTACCATATGGGAGGCCCTGGGTTTGATTCCCAGGACATCCTGGTGAAGGCAAGCCAGCCCACATGGGGTGGTGAGCTGATGGCCCATGGTGAGCTGGCACAGCCAGATGACCCAACAAAGGGAGATAAGCATACACAGAAAAATGCAAAGCAAATGGACACAGCAAGCAGAAGCAGCAAAGGGATGATAAATAAATAAATAAAAATAAATCTTAAAAATAATGTGAATTCTACCAATCATACCAGAAAAAGCTAATGCCAATCCTACATAAACTTTTCCAAAAAATAGAACTGCAGGGGACATTGCCCAACTCATTCTATGATTTCAGCATCACCCTAATACCAAAGCCACATAAAGACAAAACAAGAAAAGAAATCCACAGACCAACTCTCTAATGAACATGTGTGCTAAAATCATTAACAAAATACTTGTTAATTGTATCCAAAAACACATGAATTATACACAAGACCAAGTGGGTTTCATCCCTGGTATGCAAGAATGGTTCAACACAAGGAAATTAATCAGTGTAATACACCACATTAACAGATCAAAAGAAAAAAAATCACATGATCATCTCTATTGATGCAGAAAAAGCATTTGACAAAATACAGCGTCCTTTCTTGACACAAACGAATCATAAGCTCCTCAACATGATGAAGCATATATATTAAAACTCCACAGCTAACATCATACTAAAAAATGAAGTGCTAAAGGTTTTCCCTCTAAGATCTGCAGCAAGACAAGAGTGCCCACTGTCATCATTCTGATTTAACATTGTGTTAAAAGTAGTTGCTTGAACATTTAGGCCAGAAAAAGATATAAAAGTCATCCAAACTGGAAAAGAAGAGGCAAAAATTTCACTATTTACAGATGATATGATCTTGTAGAGAGAAAGTCCTGAAAAATCTACAGCAAAGCTTCTAGAGCTGATAAATGAGTTCAGTAAAGTGACAGGATATAAGATCAACACAGAAAAATCATTAACAGCCCTGTACATCAGTAATGAGCAATCTGAGGAGGAAGTCAAGAAAAAAATTCCATTTACACTAGCAACTAAAAGAAGCAAAATACCTAGGAATAAATTTAACTAAAGATGTAAAGGACTAGTACACAGAAAACTATGCAATATTATCAAAGGACATCAAAGAACACCTAAATGAATGGGAGAATATTCCATGTTCATGGATTGGAAGACTAAACATCATTAAGTTGTCTGTTCTACTCACATTAATTACAGATTCAACACAATCCCAGTAAGAATCACAACATTTATTACTGAGTTAGAAAAGTTAATTATGAAATTTATTTGGGAGGGCAAGTGGTCCCAAATAGCCAAAACCATATTGAATAATAAAAAAAAAACAAAATTGGAGGAATCACGCTACCTGAATTTAAAACATACTACAAAGCTATGGTGGTCAAAAACTGCATGATATTGGCACAAGGATAGACATATTGACCAATGGAACTGAATTGAGAATGCTGATATAGATCCTCACATATACAGTCAACTGATATTTGATAAGGCCAAGCCATTTCAACTGGGAGCGAATGGCCTCTTCAACAAATGATGCTTGGAGAACTGGATATCCATATCCAAAAGAATGAGAGAGGATCACCATCACACACCCTATACAATTTTAAGTCAAGATGGATCAAAGAAATAAATATAAAAGCCAAGACCATAAAGCTACTAGAAGATAGTATAAGGAAGCATCTACAAGATATTAATAGTAGGAAATGGTTTCATAAACTTTATACGCAAAGCTTGAGCAACAAATGACAAATATATAAATGGGAACTCCTTAAAATTAAAATCTTTTTACTTTAAAGGAGTTTGTCAAGAAAGTGAAAAGGCAGCCTACTCAATGGGAGAATATATTTGGTAAACATTTATCTGATAGGGGCCTAATATCCAGCATCTACAAAGAAACCTACATCTCATAAATGAAAAGACAAACAAGCCATTTTAAAATTGGCAAGAGATTTGAGTAGACACATCTCATAAGAAAAAATACAAATGGCCAAAAAGCACACAAAAGATGCTCAACTTCACTAGCTATTAGGGAAACACTAATTAAAACTACAATGAGATATCATCTTACACCTATTAGACTGGTGGCTATTAAAAAACAAAGAAGTACAAGTGTTGGAGAGGATGTGGAGGAAAGGGAATAAACACTCATCCACTGCTAGTGGGAATGTAGAATAGTGCAGTCATTGTGGAGGACATTTTGACAGTTCCTAAGGAAGCAAACTATAGAACTGCCATATGATCCAGGTATCCCACTTCTGGGTATATACCCAGAAGAATTGAAAGCAGGGACACAAACAGATATAGGAACATCAATGTTCATAGTGGCATTATTCGATATTGCCAAAAGATGGAAGCAACCCCAGTGTCCATCAACAGACGAATGAAGAAGAAATTTGTGGTATATACATACAATGGAATATTACTCAGCTGTAAGAATGAATGCAGTATTAACACACAGGACAACATGGATGAATCTTGAAGACCTTATGTTGAGTGGATTAAGCCAGTCACTGAAGGAACAATACTACATGACCTCCTGATATGACTTAAGCAAATTGAGCAGGCCCACGAGCTAGAGTCTGGAAGATAGTTTATCAGGAGATAGAACAGGAGTAGAGAGGGGTGAGTTGAGGCTCAGTATGAGCAAGTCCTATGATAAGGTGGAAGGGGATGTTGGGCAGTGAATGAGGGTGATAGTGGTGCAGTGTTGTGATTGGGTTTGACAGTGCTGGAATATGATATGGAGTAGGGTGGATGTGGGTTAGACAATCCATGGAATTGGGGGGAGGGCTGGAGGAAGGAACAATTGATTTCTGGGTATTTGTAGGTCTGTGGTTAAAACTACAATGCTGGTAATATTCTTTTGTGAATTATGGCAGGGGAGGGTTACTGGTGCAGGGCATTGGGGGGTGGGGGATATGTGGGTAGGGTGTACATGGGGCATGCTTCTATGGAAAATGAAATTGTTCATCTTGTCACAGTGTGTTATCTCAGTGGGTGGAGATCTACACAATTATCAAGAAAATATTAAACTCCCACCCTGGGAATTCCTGGTATGTTCTCTACTAAAGGGGCAAGAATCTCACAAGAACAAGGGCAGTGCATAATAAAAAAAAAACAGACCAGTATGTCAAGACCCCAATATTATTGCATGTAACTATGAACCTTATTCTTCAAAAATTGATACTTTGTGGTTAGCATAGATTCTGAGAGGAAAGGAAAGCAAGAATAGCATAAATTGTACATAAACTGTAGGGCATTTTTAGTGCATTGGAATTGTTCTACATGATCTTGCAATGATGGATACAGGCCATTTTAAGTTTCATCAAAAACTAAAATTTCTGGTGCAAAATGCAAGCCATAATGTAAATCATTGACCATGATTAGTAGCAATGCTACAATATTTGTACCTCAATTGTAACAAATGTACCATACACATGTAAAATGTTGTTAACAGGCATTAGTGGGAGAGGGAGAGGGGGCTGGGTATAGAGGAATCCTCTTTATTTTCTATGTGGCTTTTCTGAAACCTAAAGTTTCTCTGCAGATAAAATGAAAATAAAAACATGCTGGGTGGGAAGCAGATGTGGCCTGAGAGGTTGAGCTCCTGTTTACCATATGAGAGGCCCTGGGTTTGATTCCCAGGTCCTCCTGGTGAAGGTAAGCTGGCCCATATGGGACATTGAGCTGACCGTCCACGTGGTGCAGTGAGCTGGTGCAACAAAGGGTGAGAGACAGGTAGACACAGAAAAATGCACAGCAAATGGACACAGTGAGCACAAGCAGCAAGGGGGGATATATTAATTAATTAATTAGTTAATTAATTAAAAAATAAATAAATCTTTTAAAAAAACACACTGGGAAACATATAGAAGAAATTTTCACTGTACATAAAAGACAACATATCTTACTGTGATGAAAGACACATTGAAAAAAGTGTTATTTTATTTTACTTTTCTATTTTGTATTTTGTATTTTTATATTTTTTATATATAATTATTAACTTTTAAATTTGCCCCAAGGATTCTGGACCTCCTCCCTGCTTTTAGGAGGGTACCACCGAGCCTCAAACCTGCACTACCCAATCTCAAGCTTGCCTCAAGGAGTTTCCACCACCCCCCTATCTGAAGAAATCATCACCCAACATTCAACCTGCCCTGAAGTGTCCACCATACAACCCAAGCCTGAAGAGATTAATCCTGTCCCACCAGCTGAAAATGCAAGTGGATGCCCTGAGGTAATTAGCTGGAAAAACACTTCTAATTTTTCTCCATACCCAACCCCACCACCCCTCTTCTCTTCCAGACCTATAACTAGACTAAAATCACAACAAGCTCCCAAAGGTTAAGTACAAAGTGTGACCCATGAGAAAGTACACTATACTGTAAAAGAGC
>JAQZBX010046917.1:0-20629 GCA_029593785.1 Cabassous unicinctus | reverse complement strand
AAGAAAGTAAACCAGTCTTATTGCTGATATAAAGAAAATTTTAATGTTCTGGATAGAAGATCAAAGCAGCCACAACATTCTCTGAATCTGAAGCTTAGTCCATAGAAAGGCCCTAACTTTCTTGATAACTTGATAATTCTATCAAGTCTGAGAGAGGTGAGGAAGCTGCAGAAAAATAGTTTGAAACTAGCAGATATTTGTTCATGAGATTTAAGGAAAGAAGCCATGTCCATAGCATAAAAAGTAAAAGATGAAGCAGCCTTATATTGGAAGAAAATATCTTGGAGGACTTTGATGGATAGAGAGTAGTCACTGCTTGGCTTCAAAGCTTCAAAGGACAGTTTGATACTCTTATTAATGTCTAATGCACCTGGTGACTTTAAGATTAAACCAATTTTCATTTACCATTCTGTAAATCCTAGGGCCCTTAAGAATTAAGTTAAATCTACTCTACCTGTACTCTATAATTGGAAAAACAAAGCCTGGGTGACAGCACATCTGTTTACAACATGACTTATGGAATATTTTAACCCCATTTTTGAGACATTGTTCAGAATAAAGAATCCTTTTAATGTTGCTGCTTATTGGCAATACAATTGGTTATCCAGTAGCTCTCTTGGGGATGTACAATGAGATTAATTTTGTTTACATGCTTGCAAATACAGCATCCATTCTGCATCCCTTGGATTAGAAGTAATTTTAACTTTCAGGTGTTTTCATTTAACAAATGCATTTTAGAGGTATCTAGCTGACACAGAGGTAAATTCTTCTGATGGATCAGGGTAAAATAAATTGAAAACCTTCTGGAAATGATTCACAATTCTAGGAAATTAATTACATTTGTGATTCATGGGAGGAGGTCAAATATCAACATTAGCAGCAGTTTGGAAAAAGTTGATTCCTATCCTCATGGATGACTATGAGGGGTTCAAGACTTCAGTGGAGGAAGTAACTGCAGATGTATTGAAAATAGGAAGTGAAATAGAATTAAAAATGTATCCCAAAGACATGAATTTTTGGCTGCAATCTCATGATAATACTTGAATGGGTGAGGAGTTGCTTCTTAGGGATGAGCAAACAATGTGGTCTCTTGAAATGTAATCTACTCCTGGTGAAGACATTGTGAATGTTGTTGAAAGGACACCACAGGATTTAGAATATTACATAAAACTGTTTATAAAGCAGTCACAGGGTTTGAGAATATTGACTTCAATTTTTAAAGAAATCCTACTGTGGGCAAAATGCTATCAAACAGCATACATATTACAGAGAAAACTATCATGAAAGAAAGAGTTAATCATTGCTGCAAACTTCACAGTTGTTTTATTTTAAGAATTTGGCACAGCCACACCAACCTTCAGGTAGCCCCACCCTTATAAATGAGCAGCCATAAACATGAAAGCAAGACCCAACACTAGCAAAAAGTTTAGGCTTTCTAGAGACTTAGACGTTAGTATTTTTAGTAATAAATTATTTTTAATTAATGTATGTACATGTTTTTTTCAGACATAAAGTTATCTTACATTTAATAGACTACAGTAGTGTGTAAACAAAATTTTATATAAACTTTATATAAACACACATTTATGTAAAAAATGTGTGACTTGCTTTTCTGTAATATTTGCTTTACTGCAGTGGTCTGGAACAAAGCCCACAATACCTCCACAGTGTGCCTGTAATTCTGGTCATTTGATGAGTATGCAAATTTCTCCTGAATCATATAATATAAGAATTAGTGTGAGTTATACATAATTCATGAACCTCAAATATAGGACAAGGGGCATCCAAAATAGAGAAGATAGCAGAAAATATAACCTGGAAGTGAGAGATCAGTCTGTTTGAAGAATGTAGAGGAGTGCAGTATATTTGCTTAAATCATCTAAACAAAGGAAAACAAAAGAAAAAAGGTAGGCAATAGAAAAGACATAGCACAGGTATCCTTGACATGAAAAATCTATTACATTTTGCAACATTGTGTTTTTCCAGTCCAGTAATCTCTATGATGATTAAACCGAACATGAGCCAATTTGGGGAGATTTCTGATTATCAGGATAGGAGGTTCTAAATTATTCCAAGGAAAATAGCCTTTCTTGTAAATTTCTGAAGATGGGAGTGTCAGGATTAAAGAAACCATTTAGAGAGATACTTCTTGTGTTCCTCAAAGTTCACACTTGTATTTGAACAATGTAGACCCTTTAAAATGAAGGTTCCTACAGGAATAATGGTAATATGTTCATTATGCTTTTGTAATGTCAGAAGTTATTTAATCCAACTCCCAAGGAAAGCTTAACTTCATTCATCACAATGATGTGAATAATAGCTACACTAGAGACACAGCATGGGAATCTCAATGAATATCACCTTATTAACTTTAATTCTAAAGGTACCATTTAAGACCATAACTTTTGCAAGGCAATTTTTATCTCCACATTTTTCAGTGTATAGATGAAAGGATTCAGCATAGGAGAAATAACAGTATAAAACACAGAGATTTCCTTATCCTTCTTCTCACTGACAGCAGATAGAATATATGTATAGACACAGGGTACAAAAAACAAAATTACAAAAATTATGTGAGAGCTACAGATTGACAGAGCTTTGTGTCATGCTGCGAGGTGTGTGTCCTAAGATTGTACAATATGCTTAAGTAAGATGCCACCAGGACAGGGAAAATTAAAACCTCTGAAATCCCTGAATTAATAATAACTAAGACACTAAAAACATGTATGTCTTTGCAGACCAATTTCAAAAGAGGCTTCACATAAAATATGAGTGAGTCATTTGATTAGGGCCAAAGAAAGGTAGATTGAGGGCCATGGGCAGAAGAGGAATAGAGTGACAAAAGCCCACATTCCAGGCCATGATAATCAGCATGTTACATCTCTGCCTGTTTATGATGACCATATAGTTCAGGGGCTTGACAATGGCTACATAGCGATCATAAGCCATAGACACCAAGATGAATATTTCCACAGCTGCCAGTAAGTGCATAGTGAAGAGCTGGGTCATACTGTTGTTATAGGAAATGATTTTTCTCTCTGATGCTAGGTATCTGATTAGCCAGGGAATTACAACAGAGGTGAAGGAGAGGTCCATAATGGATAGTTGGCAGAGAAAATAGTACATTGGTTGTTCAATTAGATGGCTACATGTAATTGTGAGTAAGATGATGAAGTTCCCCATTAAGACCACCAAGAAACAGAGCAGGAACAAGAACAGAATAGTAGCTCTATCTGCTTGTCCTTCCATTTCCCCAAGAAGACAAATTCAGTGACATGGTTCTGATTTTCTATGAGGTAATGTGAGTCCAGAGTAAATAATAGAAATGTAATTTATCTGAAATAAAACAGAATATTAAACATGTAATAGCACGTTTAAACTTGGTGTGAATTATTAATTGAAAACAATGCAGGTCAAGGTAGATTTATTACAGGTTTTATCATTTAAAATCTTTTTAAGTTAGGACTGTTTTGTCATGTTAAAAGATTTTTCAATGAGAACATATTTTAAGCCTCATATTTTATAAATATTTTACATGTATTAATTCCCATAAAAAGCCAAACCTAAGTAGCTAATATTCTTATTCTCATTTTATGTATGGGGCACTGGAGGCATAGGAGGGCTCAATTAATTATACCATATCATTAAGATATATAGTAGCAAATCTAAGATAAGAAACTTTACCCTGTGCCAGATTCCATGCTCTTCAAGGCTATGCTGTGTTAGCCATAGGCCAAATGAAACCAGCTATTTTCCATCTTTGCAAAATAACTGAGGTGTTTCTCCATCTCTACCATTAACTACTTTCATAATTGTAAGCAACTCTTTCCCTTTCCTATCCTACTAATATTTTGTGTGGAGACCCAAATCACCATATAATTCTACATCTCTACTGGAACTAAATATTTATTCTTGAAATTTAAAAAAAACAAGTAACAATCGTATCATAGAAATAACCTAATTTAGTTGTTAATATTTTCAGTGACTTTACTTCTTCTTATGTTTGACTGAGGTTCAGGACATTGGTTTGCCAGAAATAGTGAATTAGATACACCAATTGCTAGGTCTCTGAATATATGAATATGGGACCTTGTTAAAGCCTCACCTTTCCCTTATTTATGTTAAAAGCATATTTTGAGGATGCTATTATAAAAAACTTTAGAAAGGTAAGTGTTCTCTCTTGGCATGTTGAATGAAGTAATAAGATGAAAGAATTATCTGCTCATTTGAATATACCTTTAGATATGTGCAGACACTCAGACGCAGTGTATTTGGGAGGAAGGAGAAAATATTTTGAAAGCATCACCTTTAGCCCATGTCAAAAGGCCCTCCTCATCCAAGTTATCTTTGGCCAGAAAAACTATTATTTTCAATGGGCTGCTCTTTGAATTTTTATTTTAGAATATGAGAACATTTTGATGGACTGTAGTCATCCCTAGTCTAAGGAACATGAATATGAGCATACAGTCTTGAATATCCTAATATGTCTACATTGCTTGCACTAATCACCTCATTCTGTTGAGATTTCTTAATCAAATGGAAAGTGGAACCAAAGATATTGGGTCCATTTACTTTCTTTCAAGAGCAAAGAAATGAAGCCCATGATATCTGAAGGGCTTAAGATTCTAACATAAAACATACCCTCAGAACAGCTCTCTGAAAATGTTTTGCTGAGGATAAACACTTGTGTAATAAAATGGGATTCCATCATAGTCATAAAATAATTCACCTGTCATTTGTTTTACTTTTGTTAGACAAATACTAAGTATGAGAAAAACATGGATATTGGTGTAAGTATTCTGGGCTCAAAATTCAAGTTAACATAGCTCACATTCACAAATTGAGAATGTCAAAATCTGCCCTCTGTGTATTCAGTTAATGCAATAAGTTAAAGAACACAATATATCCAGGAATAAATTTGTAGTAGAACTATAAAAAAACATCCTAAAATAACTAGAGAACTGAAACTATAAAAAGCCAAACTCTTGGTTTAGAATATTTCCTTAATTTTGGTGCAAACCTCAGAATCTCTGAAAGTTTGGGTCCTATCTTGCTGTACCAACAATGATTCCACATCGTTGGGAAAACACACACCTAAGTAGGAAAAGATCCTTAAAAGCACAACCCAGACATTAGTTACTGAGAATCCTCTCAAAAAGCAAAATCATGCAGAAATATTTCCTGGAACTATCCTCCTATCATTTCATTTCTGGTCTCATTCTAATACTTAAAATCTCCCTCAACTTTATGCAAATCCATTTTCTCTCTTCTTCTTCCTTCTACCCTCCCTCCCTTCCTCTCCCTCTCTTTCTATCCTCTTTGTCTTTTGTCACTCCCTCTCTGTTCTTTTCCCCTCCCCTTTCCACTCTGTCACAAATATACACACACACACACAAACACTCATGCATCTGCACATAATTACATGCAAATAAATTCAGTGTTTTGGTGATAATTTCAAGTTCACCCTTTTCCTAACTAACCCTCAGTCTCTACCAAAATCCATCCTCCCTTACAAATTAAATCCCTAGAGAAAAATTATCCTAGGAAATATGTGCTTTCTACATTTTGAAATAAAAGAAAGATTGAAAGAAAAGAATAAGAAAATTGAAGGAAAAAAAGAGCAAACTGAAGAAGGAAAAAGCTGTTGAGATGTGTGAATTATGTCTATTAAGACAAGAAGATATGGATAGTATGAAATCCCAACAATGGCTAATATATGTTTTTTTCCAGTACTTTAACTATTTTTGCCATTTAATTTAAAGAAAAAATTGTGAAAGTAAAATTCATATGCTTAATTCTTTGATGGATTTAAAGTAAAATATTTAAATAGCATAAGTTATAGGTACTATATTCCAGCAACATTATTAGATATTTTATATATACCCATGAAATGATCTTCAGTATATCTTAGTGGTGGTTTATTACTACCCCAATAGTTTATTGGAGAATACATTTACATTATCGGTGTGTGTGTATATATATATACATGTTTATTACAACCAAAGCACAAGTTTTCACAAGTGCTAAGGGAAAGACTCAATCTGGGCCTTTTGAATGATTCTAAAACCCAAACGATTTTCACTATGCTTAAATACTTTTTCTCAAATATAAATACAGGCTAAAACCTTAATTGGTTCCCAAATTTTCATCCATATTTACTGAATGGCATCTCCTGAAAATGGCTAATAGGAATGTATTCCAGAGGAATATAAACTTGCAAATTTGGAAATAGTGAGGTCAAATTTTCTATAAAACAAAGAAGCATTTGAGTTCACAATGATTTAATCTCAAAATGTTTTTTTAATTGGTGAGTACTAACCATCATGTTCAATCCTTCTGTAACAATTTACTCTTCTTTGTCAAGATGGTCCTTCAGACTGGGTTCTTGTCTATTTCTGGATTGTGCTATGGACGAGCAAACTGATGTGGAAAGCTTTGGATTCTTAGGCAAATCTGCCCTCAAAAAGCTCTTCTGGGGAACCCTTACTCAGAACACTTTAAATTAAAAGACACAAGAAGGACCAGAGGGAATAGCTCCCATGTGCTTTTTGCAGAAGCCAAATATACATACTTATAATTAAAGAAGTAAAGCTAATACTATTATAGTTGTCATATAGAGTGCTTTAAATCTTGTTTCTCTTGCATTCATTTCTTTAGGGCCATCATATAAAAGGTTCAGGAATACTGTTATGTATGGCACTGATGAAATATTATAGATATTTGTTTTTCTATCTGTCCTCTATCTTAGAATTTTCTTCTCAAAGGCTACATTCACTAATTTTTTTTTACCATGGTAAATAATACACACTTCAGAAATTTTGAATTCTTTATCATCTAACTGCATTAATGTGATGATAGAGTTTCAAAAGAGCATTATAGTTTTCCTTAGCAACACAAAATTGTTGCCATTATGATGGAGATTTTAAGACATTTTTAGAAATTTAATTATACCCATTTGAAAGTCCCTAGTGATGTACACTTTTAAGTTACTAGGTACCTGTGAGTATTAAGGTAATTAGGAAAATCCACAATTATTAGTCAATTTTTATTGCATTAGCTTTTGTTTTGGATGTTTGTCTTACTTTATCCCTGGGTTGTGGGAGACAGACAGTGCCAGTAGAATCTAAATGTAACAGAGTAAAATTAATCTTACTCCTTTGTTTAGAGCAGACTATACACATGGATCTATGCCAGGTTCCAAATGCTTATTTTATTTTACATGATTTTTCCTTTATTCATACATTTTCCCTATTCCTCACCTGGCAACCCACTGCATTCTATGTGTTAGACAGAGTTCTCCAGGGAAGAAAAACCTACAGAATATGTGTGTGTGACTGTGTGTAAATATATATATATGTGTATATACATATATATGTGTGTATATGTAAATAACTATAAAATTAGGGGAAAAGGTAACAATAAATGATTATATATATTTAGAAATTAAAAATATATTCTGCTAAATATATTATTTAAGAAATAAACAATATTAGAAAAGTTTGTAAATACCTAACATTGAATGATAATGAAATTTTTTCTTTTCTGACATATAAAGACCTTGGATAGTCATCACATCCACCCTCTCAAAAGGGAAAAAGCTGAAAAACTGCCTATCAACTAGAGATCCTTCATAGAAGAAGGTTTCCAGGGAAAACTCCCTCCTGGAGAACTGCAAAGATAGGCAGATAAAAAACAATCACAATTTACCTGGAGCAGAAACCTCATGTTTAGTCAGCCTCAGGAAGGAAAATTAAAGAGCAATTGATGAATCACTGGAGTCAAAGCATGGGCTAGATTGAGAGACAATATTTGTAGGCGACCAAGCCTTAGAGGCACTCCACACTTACATGAGTCTTACCTCCAGGAGCCCCATCTAATTCCTTTCTGAATTTCAGAGAAAAACCTCCTTCTGTTTCTAGCAGGGGAGTTGAAAATTGACCACTTTGAAATAAAACCATAGCAGTTTGTTATAACTGATAAATGCCTACCCTCAAGGGAAACCAAGATGGGTATTTCCAGAGTCTAACCTATTTGGGGCAAGGGAAATACCAAACTTCAGTTCTTTCTAGCCTTCCTATATCACCTAAGGACTGAAAAAATCATAGATATTTTGCTGTTCCATATCTTCCCCAACACTTTATATGATCAATCTTTAATTTTAGCCATTTAAGTGGCAAGAAGCAGTGTCATTTTCATTTACCTTATGACTAATGATGTCTAGCATCATTTCTTGTATTATTGGGAAAGTTTAATCTTCTTTAATGAAGTATACATTCAAAACATTGGTTCAGTTTTAATTTGGTTGTTGAATATTTCTTATTAATAAGTAAAATATTTTATATATTCTAAATAATAGTTCTTTTTAAAAACTATGTTTTTCAAATACTTTCTTCCAGTGCATAACTTCTTTTTGCATTCTATTTAAAAGCACCATCTTACCATTTTTTTAAAATCCTTTTATCATCTCTTTCTTTTCTTTTCTTTTTTTTAAATACAGGGGCGAGGGATTGAACCCTGGATCTCATATATAGGAAGTTGGCGCTCAACCACTGAGCCATATGAGCTCCCCCTTTTATTTTCCTGATCATGGTTTTGTACTGTGTATATCAACTCTTTGTCTATCCATGGACTGGAAGATATTCATCTAGGTTTCATTCTTTTAAAATACTTTTATATTTTGTATAAACATCTATGATCTGTTTTGAATTAAAGTGTGTAAAAGGTGTGAGGGTTCATTATCTGTTATGGATGTCCAAATTTTTCCACCAATATTGGTTGAAAACGCTATAATTTCTCTACAGAATTGCGTACAGTCTTTTGCTTAGATACAGTTGACCAAATAGGTGTGTATCTAATTCTGGATTCTCAGTCCAAAACAAAGATTGTCTATCTTTGTGAAAATACCATACTAATTTGATTACTGTAGATTTATGATATGCTTTGAAATTAGGAAATATTATTTCTCCAAATTTATTCCTTTATAAACATATGTTGGCTGACCTAGATGAATTGCATTTCCATATAAATGTTAAAATTATATTCTAAAATTCTAAAAAGAAAAGACAATTTGTGTCTTTGGGTGACAATATCACTGAGTCTAGGAATTAATTTTGTGGGTGATAAAAATGACAACTTAAAAATGCTGAGTTGCTTCACTTATGAGTACAGAATGTTTCTCCATTTATAAAGGTGTTGTTAAATTTCCCCTTTCAAAGTTATGTCGTTTTCTGTGTAGATCCTTACATATATTGTGTCAAATATCATTAACTACTAAGTTCTAATTCTTAAATATTAACATACAAAGTATATTAAGGACTTAATAATATAATTTTTAAAATTCAATTTCTGATTACTTGTTACAAATAGTCTTTGCAATCAATTTTTGTATATTTCTCTCACATTTCTTAAACCTGCCAAGCTCACTTATTAATAAACAAAAGTTACATCATCCAGATTAGAAAGGAAGAAGCAAAACTGTCTGTATTTACTGGTGATATGGTGGTCTAAGCAGTAAATTTTAAAATCTATAAAGAAATTGTATTATATTTCATGAGTATGAGAGAAAAGCTGGCCTAATAGAATGAGCTCAGATACTGTTCAGTCACTTCTGTTCCATTTTCTGGAATTGTTTGAGTAGAATTGGTAGTATTTGTATCATAATGTTTGATAGAATTCATAAATAAGCTATTTGGATATGGGGATTCTTTGAGGAAAGCTTTGAAAAAAAAAACAAATTTTATTTCTTTAATATATATAGGACTATTGAAATGACCTGTTATTTGTTTTAATGTGCTTTTAAAATATAAAGTATTCAAGTAATATATCAATTCTGAGTTGTTGAATTTATTGACATTAATGTGTTTATAATAGCCCCTTATTTTCCTTTTAAAATCTGTACAATGTATAATGTTAAAACCTATGTCATTAAGAAATAAAATGTTTAGTAATAAGTGATCTAAATGCCTTAAGTATCAAAATGTTAAAGCAAATTAAATCCAAACAATATAGAGACAAAGATATAATAAAAACAAGGATAGAATTCCAAAGGACACAGCTAACATTTCTAAATAGAGAATATCAGCAAGACAAAAATTTGGTTCTATGAAAGGATTAATAAAAGTCTGAAGAATTTATCTTGATCAATGAAAAGAGAGAAAAAACACAAAAAGCCAACATGATGGAATGATTATATGTTGCTCCTAGTGGTGAAAAATTGTACAGATACCTTAAAATACTATTTGAGGATAACCATTAAGTGTATCCTAAATTATGATACAACTATTCTATTTCTAAATTTTATTTACAAAAGGATTAATTTGCATGGCAATCATTAAAGCACCATCAGTTAGCATTAGTTGAGAGTTTCATACCTGGTCTTAGCAGGAAAAATGTGTTTAATTTGCATATCCTCACACCACTAGACATTAGTGCTCTTCCTTGCAATAAATTTTAAAGAACAAATGAGACAATTAATTTCATAGAGGGAGAAATAAATTACCCTTGGGTTTAAAATGATATCTATTACACTGATTTCTTTATTTCTCAATTGATTTTGCAGCCCAGTAAAGGGTATATGGATAAATATAAAAAATAAATTAAAAATTGTTGATTAAATTACAGATTTAAGTTCTCAATTACCACTGAATGTGGCAATATGCCAAAATATGGCCTTCCAGGAAAGCCTGTAATTTCACTAAAATAATCACTAAAATTTTAAATTATAATCCACTGCTCAATATAGCACTGCATTAAATGCTTTGACAAAGATTATGTTTTTGCAAGTACCCTAACTAATCTCTTTCAGTAGCCCACAAAATTATGTTTCCAAATCATTTGCATTGTGTAATTAGTACTTGATTTGTAGTTTCTTGAAACTTCTAAGTCCTATTTTCCTCATACATTGCATTGATGATAGCAAGGAATAATTAACTTTGAGGTAGTTTCTATCTTTTTTTATTCTACATTCATTGTATTATTCCTTCAAAAATAATGCTTGGCATCTGTGATGGTTAAGTGCATGTGTCAAGTTTGCCAGGTTATGGTGCCCGGTTGTCTGATCATGAAAATATTGTTTTGATTGTTACTGTGAGACTATTTCATAGATTTAAATAATTAGCAAATTTATTGCATCTATGGCTGATGACATCTAAAACCAACTGAGGAGATTGCCTTCAACAATGAGAAAAGTCCCAACCAATTAGTTGAAGACCTTTAAAGGAGAAGTAATGATTTCAGCACTCAGAAGGGAGAATTTCCATCTCTAATTCAGTCAGCCCAGCATCTACTGGGAAATTCATTGAAAATCTTCATTGGAGTTCTGAACTTGCAGCCTGTCTTAGAGAATTTGGAATTGCCCATTTCCACAATTTTTGATCCATTTCATATAGAAAATCTCATAATATTCTTATAATATACATATTGATATACATTATATATGTAATTTTTATAAATTTAGTTCTTTTCCCTAGAGATACAGATTACTACAACAGCAATACATTCTCATAGCATTTTTCATATGTATATGACATTTACATATGACAGATTATAGATTATAGGATTGAACATAGATTCAACAAAGGTACAATGATGATATAAAATAATGCAAATATTTTATCCTTAGGGTATGTATTAAGTAGTCAAAGGTTAGCAAATATTTAAGGCCCCCAAAATTACACAGAGTGATATGAGACCCACAGGTAAAGAGAGTTTGCATCTTCCCACAAGTGAGTCATTTCATAGGTGAAAAATGTAATGACTTAAGAAACAAAAAAGCCAATTCAAGTTACTGAGGCAACCCTACCTGAATTCGCAACCACAAGGACACCAGTGATGTAGGTACCATTACAGGAAACATTTAGCAATGAGAAAATATTGCAGAAACAGTGATTATTTAATATGACCACAAAAGGGCAATTGGATTGTTATGGATAGTTAAGGAAAGGATGGACAGCCCCACCACATGCCCAAGCAGCTAGGACTAGAAGATTGCCTTTGGCACTGTTCATGATAATAATGTAGTGCAGAGGCTTGAAGATGGCAAGGTAGCTATCAAAGGACATGGAAGCAATAATGTAGACCTCAATACCTCCAAAGAAGTGTGTGGCAAAGAACTGAAACTTACAATTATTGTAGGAGATGGCTTTATCTTCACTAATAAGTCACCAATCAGTTTGGCTGAAACACAAGAGGTATAGCAGATGTCCAAACTGGATAAATGGCTGAGGAAATAGTCCATGTGTTGGTGAAAAAAGGGATTTGCATTGAATGAAGGAAAGGATCAGGAGGTTTCCTACCAAGAAGGAAACAAAACAATATAAGAGAAACAAAACCAAAATATTTGTATATTCTGGCCTTAAGAAAGTCCCAAAGTGACTAATTCTGAGATGTTGCTGTCCCTTTGGATATATTTCAATTGCATTAAGATCAGAAAATATATTTTATTCTTGTAAATTATGTTATTTATAAAACAACAGAAGTTTAGTTTACCTAATGAAAATAAAATATATTGCCTATGTTTAAATGTATTGCCTTAGCCATAGGGTCAACTTTCCTTCTCAACATAATCTGGAACACCTCCCTGAATGATTCAAAAATGAATCAGAAAATTCAAATGTTTAAAACAACATTGTTTAATCTGGCAAATTTTAATTTGCTAAAGCTATTGAGAAAATATGTATCAGGTACAGAGCGTTTTGTAGTTAAGCGTAACCATATATCGAATAGTTAATTAGTAGTTCATTTCCCTATCCTTTAATTTATTACAACTGATACAGATTGTTTGTAAATGAACTGGTATATTGTTAATTATCAAATGCATTTATTTCCCCAAAATAAATTGATTTAAGTAATTGTTATATGTGGGTTGGTGAACTACATAAATATGACCACTCAATTAATCCAAGTCCACAATTTCCAATAAAAATGAGTCAGATCACAAGAATCTCAGTAATTTTTTAGAATCAGTAAGTTATACAATGTTGATACTGCAAGATAGAATCTGTATTCTCACTCAGTTTGGTGCCTTATCTCATGTGTAAGGGCAGAACTGGATGTGGGAATAGTGTCACGGGAGGCAGCAGTGGGAGAAACCACTGTGAATACTCATTTTTGTTGAAAAGATTATGGAATTTGATAAGCTACCTTATCACTTAGTCTTCCTGAATAGTTATACAAAGCTTTAACTGGTAGTTAATATAAATATATGGTGGAGAATTCTCAGGCACTAAATCATTTTGAAATAATTGTGCTGAAGTTTTACCTAAAGTACATTCTATAGGTCAAATTCCTGCTTGATGTCTAGATCATTATAAGTGTTTAATACACAATATCTCCTAAAATCCCATCCTGAATTCTAAAGGAATATGCTACTATCATCACTGCTGTTAACAGACACAAAAGGGAAATGTGAGTAGATTCAGGTGAGAAGAATCATTGTCATTAAAATATATAATATTTTTGACAAGAGAAATAAAGGCAAATCCCTATAAAAAGAATTGAAATAATAAATGATGAAAAGAAAGATATATTAAACAATCACTGTATAAGTGGTTAAAACAATGGCAACAAAATCAGAGGAGTGTAAATAAACTAAGCAGTTGACAGCATTGATCACATTGCTTAAGCTCCTTAAGCCTCATTTTTGTCAATTATATCATTGTGAAATCATTTCATAATTCAGGAATATGGGGAATACATGCGTTAGTATGAAATACCTTAGTGTCATACATGGTTAATGTCAAGCATTTTTTAAAAAATTTTTACTCTGTTTTTGAGCAGCTTAGCAACTAGTATAATTGTCCAGCACATATATACAACAAATTCAAATTAAGAAGCAAGTAAGAAAAGAAAAAAGAAAAAGAAAAAAACAACAACATAGATTTAATGAGGCTGATGAAATAAATTTCAATTTTTTCAATCCATTAGTGAAAAAAATATTCTGATATTAGACTATTTAAGACTATTCCTAACACTAATTCCTGCTTTGATTTTTCTATTACCATAAAAATATTGTGAAATTATAACTTTATTTCTTTGATAGATGGAATACATATTGTGCAAGAACTTTTTGCATGCTGTAGCCTAATAGCAAGATTTCCTAATGTTAAATTACAGTTTCTAAGTTCAAATTTTCTCCTAATTGTATCATAACATGCCATGTTTTAAACTTTCCTCAGTTGACACAGATGAATCGAGTGTATTTTAAGAAGGCAAGCTATTTATAACATATGAAATTTATCTTATTGTTGATTGGAAACATAAATGGATATATTCCTTGATCAAAATATTAAGGAAGATATATGAACAGTAGAAAGTGACTCAGTGAATTCACTGCCAAACTGAGATTTTCATTAACTTAACTCTACTACTCTCAACTGGAATATGTCTTGAGTATAATGTGCAATTAAAACTAAAGTGTGCCAAAACAATTTTATAGTAATCAATTTATCTTATCCCACAAGAGAATTTATGGTACTAAGAATTAAATTAGATGGAATAAATACCAATATCACACAACCACCCTAAAACATGGTTAGTAAGACACTATCCAAACCAAGTTCGCCATGTAATTTATTCACCATCAAGTCTGAGTGTGCTTCATATTATATTTAGGCTGCATCAGGAAGAATTCCCCAAGATACTCACTGTTATTTCTTCTCCATTACCTAAATATGAAGTAAATGCAGAGAATTACCAGTAACTGAAACACAAGCAGGTTAATTCTCAACATTATTTGGAAATCTCAAAGTACCTTAGGAACTTCTAGATATTTGCCAGGGGGGTGGACGTTAAATATCCACTAAACACTTCAGGGTGGCAAGGAGATGTGGATCCTTATACAATGGAGAAGCAAGCTGAGAGTTTTGAATTCAGTTTTACCATCTGCACACTAACTCAAACTCAAATTTAATAAAAAAGATTTTGAAAGACCCACAGATGCTAACACATGTGTTTATGTCCTAGGAATCATTTATTTATTGCCTAAAAGTATTCTGATCCAGAAGAGCAGAATATAAATTTTGTGACACTGTAGAAATTAATAGATCTTTGAACATTCTTAGGAATTATTTTCCCAGAGACATATCAAACCAGTTCCTCACTAAGTGACACTAAGTAACTGTCCATTGTAATGTCCCCTGTGGCTCTGGGCACTTACTTTAATTTTTTTTTTTGGTCTGGCTCAGGCACTGATTCTCTGGAAACCCCAAAATGCTGCAGTCAGACCCAGAGCAGGTCTGGAGACTTGCCAGCTCTGTGCTAAGGCAACTTTCTGAAGAAAGGAGGCAAGATAATTTAGCCTGGAATGGTATTGGGTTAGGTGCCAGGAATGTATGACATGAGGAAGGACAAAGAGAACTAAAGACAGACATCACAATACAGATATGGTTCATTATCAAGACTAACCTAGATGTGTAGAACTAGATAGATAAATAAAATCAGTGACTAATGAGATCGTGGATGGATCCAGGTTATTTGTTGATCCAGGAACTAACATTTCTGGAATAGATGATTGTGGAATGGAAGAGGGAAGGTAAAAAAAGAAAAAAAGAAATAAAAAGTTCCCTTCATATGCATATCTGTGTCAAAGGGGATATCATTATGTGAGAACACAATGAAAATGTCAGAAGAAATGAACATTCAAAATACAAGGTTTTTATTCTGTTTAACATGTGATTCTTTCCCCCTTTATCACTGCATTAGTGCAAGTTCTATATGCACAGTCCAAATGCACACACTGATTTTCAGTGAGCTCTTCCCTTTCTTCTATACACAGAGCCATACATTAAAGATTTTCTCATAAATTGAAACTTCAGGAAACCAGCAATTCAGAGTACCTTGTCTAGTTCCGATTAGCATTTGCAGAAAAATGCAAAAAAATATTGATTGGTTGAGAAGTTTTTGAGCACATTATGTTCATTATATGAATTATTCCTCACTGTAATGCCTATTTTGAGATACGTATTATGAGCTCTATTATTCACACAAGGACACTGAACCTTGTAGTTGTTATGAACCAACTCAAACAGCTGATAAACATAGAGCAAGATTCTTTGTCCTGCATTCAGTGACATAAATGGGTATTTCTAAGTTTAATGCTTGCTTTCAAGCTTTGAATGTTAAGGAACCCTGATTAAATGAAGGATTCTAGCATTTTCAACGAAGGATATAAGAGCCCAGTGTTTTGTCACCCACTTCAACACAATGTCTTTAATCAAAATCACCAGTATTAATCCACAGAAGAAGATAGCTTTCCATATCTCTAACCACCCTCCCTATTCAAACACACACCTAGACATGTCCTACAAATCAGAAGTAGTTAGCTCTACATACCTCTAAACATACTCTCTTCTCAAACACACACCTGGATACACCCTAGAAATGTATGCAGGTACCTCATGCACCATGTGGTAAATTACAGATTCAAACCTATATTCATTTCTTGTCATCTCAGCTTTTGTTGCCTCAAAAATTTTAATTCTGATGTGATAAAATTTATCTCTTTTTAAATGTGTCATGATTTTGACATTATATTATGGACTTTTTGCCTAATCCAAGGACAGAAAGATTTTCACCCCTGTTTTGTTCTAAGTATTTTGTACATTTACATTTATGTTCAGGTCTAAGATCCATTTTGAATTAATTTTGTTCAATGAGTGAGATATAGGCTGGTGTCCAATCTTTTGTATAAGTCAATATCCAGTTGTTCTATCACCATTTGTTTGAAAGATTATCTTTTCTCCACTGATTTCCTATACAACTTTGCTGAGATTTAGTTGATATATATGCCAACCTACTACTATACTTTCTAGTCTTTTCCATTGACTATTTAACCATCTTAATGAAAAACCCAGGCCATAGCTTTATAAAATATGTTGGATCAGATAGTGTAAGTTAATTTTTTTTTTCCTTTTTAAATTCTGGTGATAATTATGATCCATTGAATCCCCATATTTACGTCAAAAGAATTTTGTAAATTTATTAAAATTATAACTGTTTGGATTTTGTTTGGGTTTACATTGACCTAGAGATTAATATAAGAAGAGTTAAAATATTAATACATTTGAGATATCAAATCCATGAAAACAATATTTCACTCTATTTAGTAAAGTCTTTCTATTCTCTCAGTATAGTTCTATAGTTTTAAGGCACATATCTTGCACCATGTTATATCACAATTATCCTTAACTATTTTGTGTTTTTTATATATTATAACTGATTGTTGTATGTTGAATTGTGCCTCCTCAAATATATGTATATGTCCTAATCCTTGGTCTTGTGAATGTCACCTTATTTGGAAATAGATTATTTGAGGATTTGATTAGTTAAGATAAGATGAAACTGGATTTGGTTGGGCCCTAATTTAATATGACTTCCTTGAAGGAAGAGGGAAATTAAAGCAGAGACAGAAACAGGGGAAGAATAGCCATGTGAAGATGGAGACAGAATCTGGAATGGTGCATGTACAAGCCAAGGAATACCAAGGATTGCCAGCAAACACTGGAAGCTAGAGGATATAAGGAAAGATTCTCCCTTACAGGTTTCTGAGGAAGTACAGCCCTGCTGACTAATTGATTTTTTACTCCTACCTCCAAAATTGTTCAACACTAAGTTTCTATTGTTTGAAGCAACCTAGTTTGTAGTATTTTGTTATGGCTGCTTAGGAATTTAAAAGGGAAACATTTTAAAAATTCGACTTCTGAAATATTGTTACTAGTATAAAAACTATAATTGATTTTCGAATATGTATCTTACTCTGAAATCCTGCTGAAATTACCTATTAAAAGTAACCAGATTTTATAGTTATAATAAAATTGTCCTCATTCAGTAATATTACCATTTACATAGACAAGATGAAGGAAAATATAGGTCCCCCATAACTTATAATTATCAGACAAATATTTGTATAGTAGGATGAGTTCTGAAAAGTTTGTGTATTTTAGGTATTATGTGTTCTTTAATATCTGGTAGAATGAACTAGTGAGAGTACCTGATGCGTTTTCCTGTTGGGAAGATTTAACACAACAAACTCATTCCTTTAAATTATGCAAGGCTTTTGAGGTTGTTCTATGTTCTTTATGAGATTTTTAACTAACAATTTTCAAGGGATTTTTTTTCCCATTCTTTTTGAGTAGTTGAATTTATTTGTCTTCATAAGAAAATTGTGATTTACCCTTAGTTACATTTTAAAATATATAGATATATAGTGAAATCAACAACTATGATTAAGATAGAAACAAATTTGTTAACTCATGCTTTAAGTATCATAGGTATTAAGACCTAGAAAAATAAAAGGAAATTAAATTTTTAAAAAAATGTTAAAGATATGATAAAATAAGGAATGAAAAAAAAATGACTTCATTTACAGACCTAAATAGTGTATATTCATAAAACCAAAGTTATTTCTTGGAAGGATTTAGAAAACTCAGAAGCATATAGCATGACCAGTCAAGAGAATAGAGCAAAAAAGCACAAGTTATCAATAGGAAGAATGGAAATCTATTAAGTTTCAGGCAATACAGGAAAATTGCTCAAAAACTTTGAAATACTATAGAACAAAATCTACTACAGGTACTGAACTCTTTGATCTAACATTCTGGTCCCCATTATTGATGTACAATAACAAAATTTTACATAATCACCACCAATGGATCCATGAATTAGTAACGGTATCTGGTCTTTCTTATCAGAAATAATAAGTTGAATGCACACGTTGCTTATGTATCCAGCCTACATCATCTAAATTTCAATCAATTTTAAAAACTACAAATGAAGCTCAAAGAGGAAAGAAATGAATTACCCCTGGACTGAGGGTGAGATTTCATGTTCATTTCAAGATCAGATATCCAAAACACTAAGGTCATTGTCTTTTCCAACATGTATCAACTGCATGAGATACATGGAAAAGAATCTCACCAAACTACAAATGTATTCCGGAGAATCTAACATTTCAAAAACTTATTTGAAATGATCAAGAATATTCATCTTTGTAATTCTCTCAAATTGGAACTAGAGATGAATTCAATTTTTATTTCTTTTTTTTCCTTAACTTTATTTGTACATTTAATAATCGAAAATATAAACAATTAAAAACTAAAAAGTAAACACAGATGAATAAATATATACATTTCTCCATTAACTGTAATGGATACATACAAAAAAAATTTTTTTTTTTTGTAGATCAAATAATATGTTACACAATATATTTAGTTCATAGTAATGCATTCATACAGTATTCTTCCTTTTGTGTCTGGCTTCCTTCACTCAGCATAATGTCCTCCAGATTCATCCATGTTGCCATATGTTTTACGACTTCATTTCTTCTTACAGCTGCATAATATTCCATCGTGTAAATAGACCACAGTTTGTTTATCCATTCATCTGTTGATGGACACCTGGGTTGCTTCCAACTTTTGGCAATGGTGAATAATGTTGCTATGAACATCGGTGTGCAGATGTCTGATCGTGTCACTGCTCTCAGTTCTTCTGGGTATATACCCAGTAGTGGTATTAAAGGGTCACGTGGCAAGTCTATATTCAACTTCTTTAGAAACTGCCAAACAGTCCTCCAGAGTGGTTGTACCATTTTGCATTCCCACCAAAAGTGAATAAGTGTTCCTATCTCTCCACATCCTCTCCAACACTTGTAGTTCTCTGTCTTTTTAATGGTGGCCATTCTGATAGGTGTAAAATGATATCTCATTGTAGTTTTGATTTGCATTTCCCTAATCATGAGTGATGTTGAGCATTTCTTCATGTGTTTTTTTGCCATTTGTATTTCTTCTTCAGAGAAATGTCTATTCAAATCTTTCACCCATTTTTTAATTGGGTCGTTTTTCTTTTTATTGTTGAGTTGTAACATCTCTTTATATATCCTGGATATTAAACCCTTATCAGATATATGATTTCCAAATATTTTTTCCCATTGAGATGGCTGCCATTTCACCCTTCTGACAAAGTCCTGTGAGGTGCAAAAGTGTTTAATTTTGAGGTGGTCCCATTTATCAATTTTTTCTTTTGTTGCACATCCTTCGGTTGTAAGGTCCAAGAGATCACCACCTATGACAAGGTCTTGAAGATGTTTCCCTACATTTTCTTGTAGTAGTTTTATGGTCCTGGCTTTTATATTTAGATCTTTGATCCATTTTGGGTTGATTTTTGTATAGGGGTTGAGATAGGGGTCCTCTTTCATTCTTTTGCTTATAGATACCCCGTTCTCCCAACACCATTTGTTGAAGAGACTGTTTTTTCCCAGTAGCGTGGGCTTGGTAGGTTAGTCAAAAACCAGTTGACTGTATAAGTGAGGGTTTATTTCTGGGTTTTCAATTCTATTCCACTGATCAATGTGTCTATCTTTATGCCAGTACCATGCTGCTTTGACCACTGTAGCTTTGTAATATGTTTCAAGGTCAGGCAGTGAAATTCCTCCCACATTGCTCTTCTTTTTCAGACTGTTTTTGGCTATTTGGGTTCACTTACCCTTCCAGATGTATTGGTAATTGCCTTCTCTAATTCTGTAAAGTAAGCTGTTGGGATTTTGATTGGTATTGCATTAAATCTATAAATCAGTTTGGGCAAGATTGACATCTTCACGATATTTATTCTTCCAATCCATGAACAGAGAATGTCTTTC
>JAQZBX010046916.1:0-20618 GCA_029593785.1 Cabassous unicinctus | reverse complement strand
GCAGCTGTCTTGCTCCAACACGTGGCAATGGACTTTGGTGAGAGAAGAAATAACGCTTTATGGCCTGGTACGTATGGACTTCTACCCCAAATAAATACCCTTTGTAAAGACCAACCTATTTTTGGTATTTCACATTAGCACCCCTTTGGCTGACTAATACACTCAGTAAGGGTCCAAAGTCCTGGAACAACTCGTGTGTTACCTGCCACCAATGGTAGACTCCCTTCTTCACCAGTGCTGGAGTGGGGCCAGCCAGCCTGCTTAGAGCAAATAGCTGGTCTTAGGTTCTATACTTCCCATTTTCCCTTCTATCTTCCTTCTGTCCTCTGGGTTTATGGGTCTGGGAAAAGAACCTGAGAGAAGCCTCTGTCTCTATTTTACTTTTGTAATTCTCCCTTTCCTGTCTCATTCCCAAGAGTGCAAGCAACTTGTCTCCCTACAGCCTTAAGACAGATCCATGCACATAATTGATTCTCAATGAATTTAATTAAAATGAATGGAATTCACAATCAATCTTACCACACTCCTGATTCTGTTTATTTTACTTCAATGGCACTGACAATGCCAGGTAGATTGTGGTGCTTTTTCACTTAAGTGTCCACCTCTTTGTTTTTATTTTTGCTTTTGAAGATCGTGAAGAAGTTATTTCTTGCCTGCTTTCATAAGGGCTCGGGTGGCTAATTACATGTTTATTTGGCCATTGGAAAATGTTCATCTCAAGTGGAAATGGCCATTTTCTTGAGATCAGCAAATGCTGGGTCAATATAAAGATTCCTGCACAAGTTTTAAATGCCAATTTATACAAGAAAGCAAATACAAATATTTATCCAGGAAAAAAATGATTTCCCTGGTATGGATTCAAAGAAACACAAATTAAAGCAAATCTCAGGTGCCATTTACAACTACTAAATTAGGAAACGTCTTAATAGAGTAACCATATATACTAATGGGTTTGTAGTGAGGCTGAATGATTTCTATATGTGCCTTGGGGAAGCAATATAACAATATTAATCAATATCTACCAACAAGTTCTCAGTGAGTACAACTCTACAGTATAAATGTAGCTCTGCACATGAGTGTTTTTATTTTATAATCCTTGCTTCTGGGATTTTTTTTCTGAAGAACATATGCAAAAGAAGCTAAAAACGATCTATGTGAAGGTGTTGAGGACTTCTAGTGCATATATTATTACAGACTTGGTTACCTGAAAACCTTCCCACTACAAACATCTTGAAATTACAGATAAAATGTGACAAATATTTAAAGGAATTAGTGTTACATGTTTCAACATGAATAAATTTTAAAAATATGATGTTAGCAAAAAAATAAGTTGCATGTACAGTATGATGACATTTAGAAAAAAATTTAAAATGTTAAATAATACAACACATGGCTTAGCGACACATCCATGAGCATTTGTAAGGCATGTGGTATAATCAGAGTTAAGCTAGGCAGTTCTGTAAACAGTCTTCAGAGAGAACCAACTCAAAGATATCAGTCTGAAATCTCTTTATTGGAAAATCAATTTCAATCTTATAGCTCTCAAACCATTAAGAGCCCCTCCATTCTTAAAGCACAGTGAAATCTCTTAAGATGATTTTTCTGCCTCTTGTTTACTTTCCTTACAGATAAGGTTAGCTATCTGGGAAATCTCTATTCCTCATTCCTCTGCATTCTGTAACATTCTCCAAAACCAGTCCCACAGACTATCTTTTCATTCTTTCTTTCTCAGATTCTACACTTATTTAATTTTTCTACCACCAGTCACTCTAAGCCCTTTCTGAATAAACTGCTCAAGCATGTGCCAAAACCTATCTTTCTACTTTTTGATCCATCATCTCAATTTTAAAAATAAAAGGTCCCAGAACTGAATTGGCAAAGAAGGAATTCTTAATGAGTGGGGTTGCAGCATGGACATGGTACATTTATACTTTTTTTTCCCTGTTAGTAAAAGTAAGTGAAATGTTGTTGCTCAATTGTTAAGCAAAGAAATTTACGCTTTGAAAGCCACATTTACTATGACTTTAGATTCAAACTACATGGGTCCTCTTATTTGTATCAACCCTCCCAGTGAAGGGAAAAAAGTAAAAATGGAGGATAAAATACTTAAAAGAAATAATTTCTCAAAAAAATCACATTGCTAAAAAGTAAGGAATTATTGGGGAAATACTTAAGCAAGCATAGATGGGAAATGAAAAATGTTAAGTAGAGCCCTGAGGCCACAGCGCCCAGAGGACATTTCCCATATCTTCCCAACGTGAATGACAATTTTCAGGTTCTCAAAGGGCACAAGGGGCAGCAGACAAAGTTCAATACACACTCAAGACAGGAGTCTAGCGAAAAATTCTCTCAGAAAATGCTGATACCTCAGGGGGGCACACTGTCACGTAAGGGTAATCCAAAAGAATCTGTCTAAACTCTCAACTTTAGGGGAATGCAGTGAAAATTATTTGAGCAGAGAAAAGAAAAACAAACCATAAAACAGCATACAACCTGAAACTCATTCATACAATAATTTACATCCTGAATTTACATTATCTATGTGGTCCAAAAATCTCCATCTGTGAGCTTAATTTAGAGTTATCCCAGACTGGTTTTGTCCTGAGGTGCTGGAAGAAGTAATACTACTCATCTTTTTTAGAGATATGTTCCTTTATCCTATGCCTCATTGAATTCTTGAAAATTATTTCCCAAGCAAACTGAAAAATTACTAAGCCCCTGTAAGCAAGAACTTGCAGTGACAAGACACAGGAACAGGCCCACAGGCCTCCTGTTGGAATTTCCAGACACAGAATATGACAAACTTTTGCTTAATGTATTGAATGAAAGTAAAGACAAGCTTGAAAATATCTTCAAGAAGCAGAAAACTGTAAGGAATGACTAAACAGCTGAAAAAAGAACTAATCAGAATTTTTAAAAAATAAAGTAATTAAAACAAAAAATTGTACGGACAGATTTAACAGCAGTTTCAACAGAGTCAATGACAGACTGGAAAGAGATAAGAAAAAGTTAAAATGTAGAACAGAAAGATGAAGAGATGGAAAATATGAAACATGGAAAATAGGGTGAGAAGATAAAAAATACATGTTAGGAGTTCTGAAAGAAAATAAGCAAAAGAATGATATGAGGCAATACTTGAAAATGTAATGACTGAGATTACAATACAGATTCTAGATAACATACATGAAAGGAAATCTACTCTAAGGTATTTCACAGCAAAACTGTAGAAAATCAAAAACAGTGAAGATTTTAAAAGAAGAAAGAGGAAAGAAAATCAATTACCTTGAAGGGAGTGATAGCTTTACAGCTGTCTTCTCAAAAGCAACAATAGAAGTTAGAAGATGATAGAATACTTTTAATATTTTGAGAAGAAATAAGTGCCAACCTAGAATTCTCAATACGTAGCAAAATATCTTTTAAGAATGAGAGTGAAATAAAGACATTTTCCGACAAACAAAAAATTGAGTTTTCTACCAGTGATCCTCACAAGAGGAAATCAAAATATTGTACTTCAGTTAAAAATAAAGTGAATCCAGAAAGGATGACTTTGGTATAAGAATAAATGAAGAGAAAAGAAGATGGTTACTATTTGGGTAAATATTATTGAACATTGTCCCTATAAAGCGCTAATACCTTGTGTGGGTTAAAAAAATAAAGCAAGACAGAGTTTAAATAAACAGCTACAATAAAAAGTTTGGATAACTTCAAAGTTAGAAGTGGGGAAAAAAATAAAATGTGAAAGATACTCAAGCAATCCCCAAAATGGCAATAATGGAGAGAAAAATGAAACACTGAATAGTAGGAACAAATAGAAAACACAGATTTATAATTACACTACACCTAAATGGATTATATCCACCAGTTAAAAGACTGCCTCCTTGGATAAATAAAAAATCCAACTATATTTGTTTGTAAGAGACATATGTAATCATAAGGATAAATAATGGTTGAAAGTAAAGAGATGGAAGTGAGTCCACTTGGTAAATTCTAAAGAAAACAATACTGGTGTGGCTGTAATAATATCAGACAAAGGAACTCTTCAGTATAAAGCATCTCTAAGAAATAAAAAAGGTTGCCGTTAAATGATAAAAGGTTCAATTTACAAGAGAAGTATAGTAATTTAAAATTCATATGCATTAATACCTCAAAATTATCAAGTAAAAATGAACAGGACTATCGGGAGAAATAGACAATTCCAAAATTATTGCAATGAATTTTAACATCTCTAGCTCTAATTTATAGGAGTTGAGATTCTCAAACATTTCAGTGTTTGTGATTATGAGCTGGAGAGAGCAAGAGAGAGAAGAGCATGGGGATCAGGTGCTAAGAGCAGTTTTTCCAAACATTCTCCTTTCTTCTTTTCTTAATAACTTTGGTTTTGGGAAGCTCCCTCATAACGGTTTAAAGTAAACCAATCTGTCTCCCCCAGGAGTGTGCAGTGGCCTGGCTGTGAGCTCTGTCAACTTTGATCCTGATTCCAGAAGGGAAATGACCCTGCAAGGAGCTGGAATCTAAGAGCTGGCATCCAGTCCTATGGTGGAGACAAACACACTTCCAAAGATGTGAAAACCCCCACGTGTTCTAAGTCATTTTGCTTCCAGTTATTCTCTGTGAGGGGGTGTGCAATTTATTCTGGTATGAGGTAAAGGCACTTTATATTATTTTATTGTCTGTGCAAAATGAACTATTACCTCCCAGATGATTACACAGGAGGTTTACAGTTTTAGTTGGTATCTGAGGAACATACCCAGAGGCCAGAACAGTTCACTAGAGACTGAAATAACGCTGAAGTGTGGAAGAGAGCTGTTCCAAGGTGAAAGTCGTTCCATGGTGCCAAGTGAGGTGATGGAAAAAGAAAAAGCCAGACAAGTATGTACACAAAAATGATGTAGAAAGTGTACCACTTCTCCAACTTCATGCAATACTTAGAGCCTGCCTTTGCAAAGTGCCTTTCATACAAACTGCTTCCAAAACCACTTTACAGTTAATAAAAAGCACAGTGCTAGTCATTTGTTAGTGTGCAGTAATAAATCACAGCTAGAGGCAGAGGAAAAAATTACACATAGGAGATGGTACAGCTGTCAGCTGTCTGTGCAGTGGGGACAGCTTTAAGATCTGGTGCCAGGCACGGCAGGACCTTTCAAGACAATTGACTTCACTCTTGCAGGGTCTTACGTGTTTCTGTTTTGCAAAGAATAACCACTTTTTAAGCAGTAACTACGAAGGTTGGCATCTCAATATTTTTCACTTTTCCCAACCTCTGCGTCCCTTGTTTCCCAAATTTATAGGGTCAAGCTACCAAGACACGCACAAATGGCCACCCATTAGGATATTTTTAAGTATATCTAAGTTGAGGACGAAAATATGAAGTCACAAACACACGGTACAAAATTTGGGTGAGGGAATATTGACTAAAGGTAACCAAAGGCCATGCTGAACCTTGAGCCATTTAGGCCCTAACAAAAAGTCTTCAAACCATGAACCCCTAAGGTTTGGTTTATCCAGAGGGCTGAAATAGAAATGGAATTATTCATTTTGTAAGGTAGAAGGGAAGGTTTTAGCAGATTCTCTACTTAAAGAGCAAGCGATTTTTCTCTCCGGTGATTGTGAAAAGGATACAGTAGATGGCAGTGTTACCCTTGTCGTTGGGGAAATAACTGTTTCTTAGAAGTTGGTGAGTGAGGCAGGCACATTGAAAACCTTTGGTAAAATGCTGTTTCAGTTGTGTTAGAAATGTGCAGATTGTATATTATCAGAAGCTAAAGAGTTTCTCTTAAGAGCTTTTTATTCCTTGTACCTTTCAGCAGTGTTGGGACTGTGTTCTTACTTGCAAGGTGTGGGAAGGAATTTATGCTGACCACAGGTCATTTGTTCTAACCTCCTAATAGCCTCATCAAAAGAGACAGACAGGAGCAGACAAAAATCTATCAAATAACTTGTTTTGAGAAAAGCACTCTGGGTTTTTGTTTGAAAGAAACAAAGTACAGAGTTGACAAACTTAACCAATAGCAATGTTCAGAAACTTAGAATAAAAAAGCACCAACAATAATAATCTTAGAGATATCCACTATTTATTGTTTACTGTGAATTAGGCATTGCGATGAACATTTTAGAGCCTGCTATTATGTGATTCTCTGTAAAACCTATAATTCAGTGGATACCATTATCCCCATTTTACAGATGAGGACACTGACTTTCAGATAGTTTAGGTAATTTTCCTGAGATTTTACAGTTACTGGATTGGCAAGAATTCTGTTTCAAGCCTAACTGACTTTTACTAGCTCCCCTAAAACTATAAAAAGAATTTTATGAATTTTCTACAGATAATGGGGAGTTCATGGTTTTCAGAATGAACATTCAAAATTTTGATAAGGGAAATATAAATTTCAGAAATGTAGAAGAAGAAAGCCTTCTGGGGTAAGAGGAAATACTTTTATTTAGAACCCCTGTATCCTTCCCAAATTAATCAGATCAAGTTAATACATACATGCACACACACATAAATATATATACCTAATCTATACCTTATATATATATATATATATAAGGTATTATGGTATTATGTCTGCTTATCTTTTAATGATGTTGTTGCCAATTCACAAGAGCTCTTTGGCAAGGAAATCAGTTTTCACAAACTTCCATCTCATAAATCAATAAAAATCTCTCTAAGCCACTCTATCCTCAAGTGTTAAGTTCATTTCGTGACACAACCTTTCTCATTAGGCAATAACTCTTTTTCTTTTTGGCAAATTGGGATTTATTGTGAGTCTGTAACGATGCATGGCATTAAATACTAGTGTGCTTTCTGTCTACTGAGAGACTGAAAATAATAGTAGATGTTCCCAGCCAGTACCAGGAAACTCACCTGAGTCTCTGTAGTACAGAATTTCAGTATCTCCTTTGTGAAATCAAGGAACCAAATTCTTCTGAAATATTAACACACTTGGAAAGAACTCTCTGAATATGTACTTGTGAAGTTAGTTCCACTTTAGATAAGCACAATAATTAAAGCATAAAGAGGTCATTTAAGCATTGCTTTTGGAGTAGCTTCACTCTGAGAACTTAGGTTTGATGAATTGAGAGGCAGGAAAAAAAAAACAACTTCAAACCTGGTTCCTTGTTGAGGTTTGCTCATGCCTTTTACTCTGAAATCAAAGCCAACCAGACCACATCACAATTTATTTCAGGAATGTTTGTGTGTCTTTATGGGAAAGGGAGGACAAAAATGGATGAATACACACCTGAAATCTGATGCAACAAGTCCAGGTGCCTCCCTCACCTCTACAAGGCCTGGGACAATGTAACAGAGGGAGGGCCTGTACCATAGTTCCTCATTTTAAGGTTATTAATCCAACTAAAAACTGTTGAAAAAAGCATGTTCTATACTCCTAAGTTGACAAATATGTCTTTCTCCCCACCTGGTATGAGTCTGCATTCCCAGAGCCCTTGAGATTCTATTCTAGAACATGGACACACAGGGAGAACTGACTCCTGGTTGCCCGGGAAGACCTTCCACATGTCTGTGGACACCCCACTCGGCAGGTTCACGCTCTGTCCACACCCCTCACAGACTGCTGCACCTGGCCCCTCCTGTGGACCTTGGGGTGTGCACACCAGCTTTGGGAACTGCCTGCTAGAGGAAGGACCTGAGGAAGAGGCTGGCATGGGCCCTGGAAACTCACTGGGGCCATTGGGGTGGGGGAACTATGAGGGCCATGTTTGAGAGGGTCAGTGAGGCTCTGGATTGGTATGTTCCCTCAGCCCAGCAGACTTTACACTCCATGGAGAGGGGCACACAGCATGAGGAGGGCTAGAGCAGGGTGCACAAAACATGGGGCCTGACTGTGGTCCTCTTGCATGGATCTCAGTGCACCATGAGTAAGAAGTTCCCTAAATGGTCGAAAGTATCTGCAAAAGCTCAGCTTTTTCTGTGGGAAAAAAAGGTTACAACAGGAGCTAGAAGATGGAAAAACAGGAGAGGAAAGCAAAGAGAAGAGTTATGAAAGCATCACTCAGCAGAAGCAGGAGGGGGGAAGTTAATGACAGGGCATAGCACCAGGTGGAGGAGACCAGATGTGCTCTTTTACAAAGACTGTTTTTCTTTGTTTTGTTTTTAGGAGGTACCAGTATTTGAACCCAGGACCTTGTACATGGGAAGCAGACGCTCAACCACAGAGCTCACCCATTCCCCTAGAAGGACTGTTATTAAAAATAATATAAAGCCCCAGTGTCACAGGGGTTAACATTTGGGTTATTGGAAACATTGGTTACAGTTATGTGGCTATTTCAAGTTGTGCGGTCCAGGGATGCTTGGGGTCCCCCAGTTCCATATGGAGGGAAGAATCAGGAACTGCCTGAGGAACGAGCTGGACCGCCCCTGAAGGGCACTGCCATCTGTCACCTGGGCCTCAGCTGCTCGGCTGGCTCCAGTTTCTAGCCTTGTTTCTATGTATCATCATCTCAGCATCTCTCTTCCACCACTTTCTACTTCTAAGTGTGGTCCTTATGCAAACCTTTCCGAGAGAGACTCTGATTGGATGAACAGCATTCTCCAACATGAAACCCGCTACTGGAAAGCAAAATCTTGCCAGGCCCTGCCCAGCACCCCAGTCAGAGTGGAGGCTCTTAGCCCCCAAATCCACATCCCTGTAACTAAGGGAGGCCTCAGACTCAGCCTGACCCAGTTCATGGGTCAACCTCCTACTGAGGTTGGCTGCATGAGGCACTCTAGGCTCCGCGCTGGAGACCAGTAAGTCGTGAAGGTCAGTGGTTCATAGATTTTCTAAAGTAAGATAAATGCTGCCCACATTGTCTTTTAAAGCTCAGAAAAAGGCAAATCATGCAATGGAAACGACTGAGCAAAAGGGGAGGCATTGCTATGGCAAATCATTTAACAGCATTCTGCTTTGGTTTCCTTCAATAAAATGTGAGGTTTGGATTCGATGGTCTCCAAGCTCCTTTCAGCATGAACATTTCTGTGATTTGACTTCATGTCACTGACTGTAGAGCCACTCATTGAGTGACACTGTGTGCTGAGGCTGTTTTAGCCCCGTTCCCATGGAGCAACAGGCTGCTTCGTTTTCATAACCCCCATGGAGAGAGGCGTTACCTCCCTGTCCTTTTTCCTCCCAAAGCTCATTTATGTGTCAGGCCTCGGGAGGTCATTTTCTTAACCCACATCTCAGAAAAAGCACAGGCTCTCCGTGGCCACAGCAGTGGGGGAGCCAGGCAAGGACTTTGCCAGGAGCCATGCTGTTGATCCTGGCAGAGTTTCTGCCCTCATGTGGACAGGGCATGGGGAGATCAACCTCCCGTCGCTCCCACTCCCCATTCCTGCTCCCTTACTGTGCAGTGAGGCCTGGGTTTCAGGGACTCCCAGTGGGAGCCAAGCAGCTTTCCTTGGGCCAGGGGTTTGTGGCCTGTGCCCAGGGCCTCCTGAGCCAGTTTTAATGCACTTATATGAGCTTGTGCCTGCAGACCCAAGGCTTGAAGAGATTCAAGGCCAAATGCCAATCATTTGGGCCAGTCTGGTTCTTAATAAAGACTGGAGTATTGTACCTAGAGTGTACATCACTTAATGGCTGTAGAGGGGAAACATATCAAGTATTACCTGGGATTCCCTGCCTCCCTCTATTATCATAGCCCTGCCTTGAGCCACGGTCAGAGTCTGGCATTGTCTCCCACGATGGGGAGAAGCGTCAAAAAGGAGCTGGAGGACAAAGAGAATAGTCTGAACATATAATTTCAAAAGGCTGGGTTCAGGTATTTTAGGAAGTAAAAGCCTTCAGGTACAACTTGTACTCACCCCCCACTAGATAAAAGTGCCCCAGGCTGCTGGCAGGAGTTGCTAAGGAGAGAAAGGAATTTAGAGAGTTAGACTTGAGTGTGCTTGTAGTGATAGTTGAGGAAGGCAGCAAGGACTCTCAAACCTGAGCCTGTCCTTGTATCTCCTGGGCCAGAGCTGAGGAGCGAATAATATCCGCGATGGGTTTGGTGGCCCCAGAGCAAAGTGAACCTGTGACTTGATTCTCAGAGTGAGCTGTATCAGTTTCCAAGGGCTGTCACCACAAACTAGGTGACTTAATACTACAGAAATTTATTCTCTCACATTGCTGGAGACTGACGTCTGAAATCAAGTTGTTTAGAGGGTTGGTTCTTTCTGGAGGCTTTGAGGGAAAAACTGATCCGTGCCCCTCTCTCAGCTTCTGGTGGTTGCCAGATATCTTGGGCACTCCTTGGCTTGTGGACATATCACCCTAATCTCTGCTTTCATTGTCACATGGCATTCTCCTCATTTCTCTGTGCCTCTGTCCAAATTTTCTTCTTCTAAGGATACCAGGGATAATGGATTTAGGGCCCACCTTAATCCTGTATGACCTCATCTTAACTTGATTACATCTGCAAAGACCCTATTTCCAAAGAAAATCATATTCATAGGTTCTGGGCAGACATGAATTTTGGGGGTTTACTATTCAATCCAGTACAGGAGACTCCACCCCCCGGTGTGGCTTGTGAGGTGACTAAGACTAGGGGAAGTTCATGGAGTCGCCAGCAGCTCCAGCCCCATCCCCCAAAGTAGTGAGGGAGACCACCCCAAAGTATCTGTGACCTTTGATTAGGGCATCAAATTTAGCAGAAAGAGAGAGCCTACAGCCCCTGGGAGCCATGGCTGTTAGGTTAGGGAGGATATAGAGTAACTGGCATGGAACTGACAAATGGAGGCCAGGAGATGCCCATGTCATGTGGAAGGACGGTGACAGCCAAAGGCAATGATGGGAGGATTGTAGGGGTCAGTGGTAATCAGCTGAGGACAGCTTAAGATGGAGAAGTGGACTGTTCTCTATCTTGCCACAGCCTTGGGTGTATTTCCAAGCTCGTCTCCTTCTCAGTTCCAGGGATGGGGTTTTGGTGGTGAGCTTGTGTGGGTGATCTTGTATTTGTATGTGTGCAATCTTGTATTTGACCAAGTTTAAACCTAAAATGTAAAAATCGTAAAAGTGACTGGCTCTGCCTGAAAGTTACTGGGTAAAGTTTTTTATATCTCACAGAATGATACTCCAAGAGAGAAATTGTTTAGTTAAGGAAAAATAAAATACTTTTTTTTGCATACTTGAGTGCATTTTTAACTATACTTTTGATCACAGAAAGCATTTTTGGCTTCTCTAAAACTGGTGTGATTATTTTTCTTCTTCCCCTTGTCAGAGAAATTATCTGAAATTTGGGAATAGGTAAAAGAGATTATGGGATGTTCTTTCAGTACAGTGCTAGTTTGTGACTTGGATCAACTTTCAATTGAATAGTTAACTTGTAGATTTTTGTCTGGTAGAGATGCAAATAATAATTTGTCTGGTAGAAGAGATAACCCCAAAGGTTTTTATTTATGGATGGGTAGGACTTTAACCAGTTTTTTTCTTAATAAGCAATCTTATCCTAATATTCCTTTATTAAATTACTTATAAATGTCTAGCCTCTCATGTACACTTTGAATCAGCTTAGGCTCGAGCCTTGCTGTTTCTCTCATTTATTTCTGAGTTGAGTAAGATCTTTGACACTTGTTCATTTCATAACATGTTTGTTTTATAACTTTTTTGAAAATTAAACGTTAACTTTTTGAAAAATTATAGTCCCTCCACCCCAGACCCAAAAACTCACTTGGCATAAAAATCAATCAATAAATCAGTCAATCCTCTGAATCTATTTGGCCCCTCTTATTAGAATGTGTGTGTGTGTGTGTGGGGGGGGTACTTGCCACTCTTTGTCCTTAGATGCAATTGCAAGACGAGAAAAGTCCCATTTAAACCCTGTTTCAAGTAGGTGTTATTATCGCCATTTTACCAATAAGGAAACTGAGGTTCAGAGAAATAAGGGACCTTGCCAAGCCCACACAGCTAACGGTGGCAGAAGTGAGATTCACACTTCAAGTGTGCATGTTTCCTGAGTCTTTGCTTTTCCATCACACCACAGAACCTCTGCACTACTAACCTGAGTCTGACATCGAGTTTACGTCAAGAAATAATAATCCAATATACGAAACCTTTTGACACACACATGCATGCTTGCACATACACACACACCTCCCAATTCCAAACAAAAGAAAGTCAAACTCCATAAAATAATAACTGCTCCTTTCTGTGTTTAATTCTCAGACATGCAAATGCATGAGCCCACTAACCCCATTTCCTCCCCAGTCTGCTCTTTCTCTTCTATCCCTGACCTTGTTTAGTGGTAATATCACCCAAACAGTTTCCCTCTAAATGAGAAACCAGTAAAAAGTCATTTTTTACTTCTTCTATGCTAATCCTCACCTCTGAAAAGTGCTAACCAATTAGTCCTTTGAAGCTGGGATATTCTGCAATACATTTTTTTTTTCTCTCTATTTATTCTGTCAATGCTTGAGGTTGGACTTTAGACATTTTTTTTGTTTGCATATAACCTATAATAATTTTGAAAAAACTATATAACCCCCCCACACATTATCAAGCTTCTTTCTAAAATATCTCATCATAATCAAATATTTGCAAGAGATGTAATTTACAGCATATTTTGAAAACTGGCATCTTAAAAAAAATTACTCACGATAACTTTTAAAAAATGTAAATGATAAAATCTATATACTAGTGATTGATAGTTATGTATTTAAAAAATACATGTTTCAACAAATGGTGTTAGAACAATTGAATGTCTATAGGCCAAAAACATGAATTTTTACCCATACCTCAAATCTTACACAAAGAGTATCTCAATGTGATCACAGACCTAAGTTTAAAATCTAAAAGTCTAAAATTTCTAAGATAAAACTTAGAAGGAAATCTTTGTAATCCTGGGTTAGGCAAAGAGATTTTAGATGTGACACCAAAAGCATAAATCATAAAAGAAAAAAATTGATAAATTAGACTTTATCAAAATTAAAAATTTTTGCTTTGTGAAAGATACTATTAAGGGAATGAAAAACAAGCCTTTGAGGGAAAATATTTGCAAATCACGTATCTAGCAAACAATTTTTATCTAGAATATATAAGCAACTCTCAAAATTGTATAATAAGAAAAGAACCTGATAAAAAATTGCCAATATCTGGACCCTGCACAGAAAAGAAAAATGAATGATGAATAAGCCTGTGAAAAGATGCTCAATTTCTTAGGGAAATGTAAATTAAAACTATAATGATAAACCTACAACTTCTCTAATAAAAATTAAATTAAAAATTACAAGGAGGTATCCTTACACACCTATTAGAATGGCTAAAATTATGAAACAAAAACCAAAAACCAAAAACCAATACTAAGTATTGGTGAGGTAGTGAAGCAAGTCTCATATGTTGCTGTATATATGTAAAATGGTAGACACTTTGGAGAGCGGTTTAGCAGTTTCTTATAAAGTTAAAAATACACTTATCATATGACCCAGCAATTTCCCTTCTAGGTCGTTACCCAAATGAAACGAAAATGCAAATTCACACAAAGACCAGAATGCAAATGTTTATAGCAGCTTTAATCTTAGTCACCTAGAACTGGAAACAACCCAAATGTCCTTAACAGATGAATGGATAAACTGGGATACATCCATACAATGAACTACTACTCAGCAGTAAAAAGTAATGGAGTACTGATAAGCACAACAACATAGTTGAAGCAAGACCCCAAAGGCTGTATGAATCCATTTATATGGCATTTTGGAAAAGACCAGATTATAAAGATAGAGAACCTATTAGGTATTGCCAGTGGTTGGAGTTGGGCAGAATAGTTTACTACAAAGGGAATTTGGGGGCTGATAGAGCTGTTCTGTATCTTGAATGTGGTAGTGGATATATTTGTTAAAATCCATATAACTAAACCACAAAGGAGGAAATTTACTGTATGTAAATTAAAAATATATATATTTGAACTATGTCTATATATATATATGAAGAGTTTCACATCATTCCTTTTTCTCTTTACATTCAAATTTCCATATCCCCACAAGAATTTTATTCTAATGTGATATATTTTTATACTTGAAAGCATTTTAGTGATTACCCCATTACACTTCTTTTCCACAAAGTATAGATAAATTAAAAATTAAAACATTTGAAAAATGTTCACTTGACCTTAAGTCTATATGTATTTAAAAATACTGATTATTACTGTAATTAATTCTAGGGCAAAATTGACCCAAATGGCATAAACATATTACTAATCTTAGTAATTAATAAACATACATTTACATTAAAAATACATTTATATAAAGAGTAGAATTTTTATTGGAAATACGTGTCTTCATCAGATGAGCCGGCTTCTTGGATGTTTATGGTTTGAAATGCCCCTTTGTGTCTTCTCCCTTCCCACCCAAGTTTTTTTCACCCTGGCACATTACACCACAGTAAGATTCTAGGTGGGAGTGGGGTTTGCTTTTCCTTCATGAGGAGGGAAAGGGGTGACTGTGACAGGAGAACTGTAGGCATGTTCGCAGGCTGACAGTTTGGGGAAAGAACATATGGAAAGTTGAGGATTTGCCTGTGTAGCTCTTGGAAAGGCTTAGATATCTGATGTCTGAGAGCTCAGCCTTCCGCATCTCTGCTTGGGCCATTTCAACAACTTTGGGCCTCTGGTCTCCCTGCCTGGCCCTTCTGAGCATCCTCCTCCCAGCCACTGAGCTCATCTCTTTGAATGATAAACTTAACCATGTTCAGCTTCCCAAAGAGACCAGAAGCCATGAGCCCAAAGGCATTCGGTGGTTGGCCCTTCCTTGATTCCGACATGAGGGCTGGGGCCTGCTGCTGTCACTTGACTCCATTACATTTCCCTGCCCCTGAGACTTATCGATCCCTTCTGGTGGCATGAACTTGATTTGTACTCCAGGCTACAACACACAGTCTTCCAAACAACTTCCTGCCCCCCATTCGATACCCTCTTTATTTACAGTGTCCAAGCTCCTTTGCTGCTCTCTTCGTGACCTGGCTGGAAAACTCCCCACCCTAGCCTTATCTTCCCCCACCACCTGCCATACTGCCCTGTCTCCCCGCTAGTCCAAGTCTGTTGAGACCATGCTCCATCCGTTTCCAGCTCTGTATTCCGGTATCCAGCGGAGTTCGTGTCATATGACAGGCTTTTGGGGAGGAGCATTAAATCCAAGGCCAGAGAAACAGAGAGAAGAAGAGTACTGTTATTTCTTCCCAAATCTCCATTGAGTGTTTAATTGTGGAGTAGAAAGAGAGACAGAGCGAGTTTACACCTATCAGATATTAAGGTTTATAGGACCTAAAATGATTGGTCCATCCTGTGTGGCATTTTTATATTCTTATGCAAAGGATGTGCCAGATGTGGGCTTTGCCTTTTTTGGGCTGTAAAATCCAGTTGGGAAGGGGCCATGTGTGTGTTCTCTACATTTTTCACAGAGGGTGGGCTCTAAATATATATTAAATGACAGTGAATTGCCAGAGGGTTAGGCTGGTTTGTTAATGTTGGCACACTTGAGCTAACCATGGTGATGTTAATAATGAAATTCCCTTTTGAACACAGCCCGTTTTCATCCACAATATGACATAATGTGGCTTTGAAGTCCATTTTATGAAAGGGAGAACAAAAAGAATGTTAGTGTTATAAAGTTCCAATACCATGTTACCCCTGAATTCATCTTTTAACTGTACTTCCATAAAAAACTACTCGGTTGCAACAGCCAGGGACCCCTTCTACTATGCCCAAGAAGGACACTGAATGAAGAGACCCACTGCCAAGTCGCTTGCTATGTGAGGATTTGTACAGCTTCAGGCTGTTTGGGAAACTTGCATGCTACACCCTGGAGTATGAATCGAGTTCATGCCACCAAAAGGGATCGATAAGTCTCAGGGGCAGGGAAGTGTAATGGAGTCAAGTGACAGCAGCAGGCCCCAGCCCTGATGTCGGAATCAAGGAAGGGCCAACCACAAAATGCCTTTGGGATCACGGCTTCTGCTCCCCACGGAAGTCTGACTGGCATCCTTGCAATATTGCAGTAAAAATCCACAAGTCTTTATTCCTTTTGGCATCTCCATGGTCCTTCCAGGCTGTGTCACAGACACATTTGAGCCTTTTGGAAGCCCTGGGGCTCCCTGGCAAGGTGAGTAAAGGAAGACATTAGTGGAGGCACCACCAGCTGGGGACTGCGGACCATCCCTCGCCAGCCTAGCTTTCCCTCTGCTCCCAGGCTTGTGGTTGCTCTGGGACCCAGATCTTTGACAGATTTCCCAAACTATCAAGATTCCCAACATCTTTAGTGGGCTCAGCGCCAAACAGTGTAAACCGTAGATGTAATGAGTAGGAAGTTCAGGTAAGGAAAACTTACAGGCTTTTTATCGGAAAGAAGACAATGCCACAGACAGGTAGAATCAACGGGAGATGGTGGGAGGGTCATGGAGAAAAAGCCAAGGGTTCAGCAGTGAGGAAAATAAACTGTCTCCCTCTTTCCTATAGCCAGTTGGATATGGTGTAACCCCCCATTATTAAATGCCCTCAGAATAAATCTAAGGGAATAGAGAGAAATTCTAGTGTCCGAGTTTGACCTGGTGGTAGTGGCAGCTGAGATTAAGGGAAGGGAAATGAGATGGGGAAGGGGGCAGGATTCGAGAGGGTATAGTTGGCTCACTTCTTAGACTTTCAGGCCCAGGACTCAGGAGCTAGGGAGGGTACTGTTTTTCTGGGTAGTGGGATTGTTCCACAAGGGATGTGGCCATGGCCAGTGGGAGGAAGCTGTAGTGAAGTGTGCTGGGGGCTGGCAAGGGCGGAATCCCTGGCTGGAGTGTGCTGGTGCCTGCTTTGTGATGTCCATCTCTGCTAACAGATTTCCCTTGAGAAAGAGTTGTAGCCCCTTAAAGAAGCATCATATGGATTTCTTTATCCTTCTTCCCATATTCACTCTGAACATCACAGTCTGAGGCCTAACCTGGGGAAGGAATCTCCAAGAAGTGGTAAGCTTTTGAGTTAAGGAATATAAGGTAAAAAAAGGGCCAAGAGGAGAAATAGACCCATAAATTCAGTCAAGTTGGAAGGAACCATGGGAATGATCTGGATACAATCCTTTTATTCTACAGATGAGAAAAACAAAGCCAAGACAAACAAATGCTTTCTTGCCTTGATCATACAACCAAAGTAGTAGGAGAACCAGAACGAGAATCCATGCTTAGATTGCTAGTTCAGTACAATTTCTTCTTCACCAGGCTGTTTTAGCATTGGGGCCATAGCGACCTGTGTATATGTGCTGCATGAGTGCAAGAGGTGGAGATAGGTGCCCATGGGCCCACCACAGACCCGCACACATACTCCTGGGCTGCTCTATACTAAGCCTTAGCAACAGCACACTGGGGTGGGGGTGGGGCGGTCTGACTTCCTGATACACACATGCTCCCAGCCTGGCCTCTGTGAATGACACACAGATCCACACCTGCTCTTTTGGGTCCTTCGATGTCGCTGACCCAGTGGCTTCACAAACTGCTGGTTATCTTAGAGAATCGTCCGCTTCCCTTGGAGGAGGTCACTGATTCTTAATACATTTATGGACCCTTGGTTGTTGGTAGGAGGGACCCAGGCTTTCCCCCACCCTGGTCTAGATGAGATGTGGCCTTGAGGTTGGTCAGATGAACAAATCCCTGCTCTGAGCAGAGTTGTCCTTTTCTGAAGCCCTCTTTTCCACATGCTTGCTTAGGCACCTTATCTGGGCCTACCCCATTTACTGTAGCTATGGACCTTGTTTGGCTCCATCCTTAGGGTCTTATTGTCCTCCATGGGCAGACACCATGTGGACAGATAAGAAACTAGCTTATTACTTAACACCATTACCTATACTCTTTTAAAATCATAATTTCAAAAATTCTCCTATGAACATTTATTAGAGATCTTAATACCAACCCTGGGACAATTAACATGTATAGGACCTCCCTGTGCTGCACATTAATTTTGCTTCAGTTCCACCAAGGAATTGGCATTTGATTCTTTCCAAACTGTGCTATTGGCTGACCTTGCTGTCATTAGGTCGTTGAACACCAGTAATTCTTAACCAGATTCTCTGCACACACTAAATGTTCTAGCAATCATTTGTTTTACTGTCCCTCTTTACTAAAGCATCTGTTGTAGGTGGCTTTGCTCCAATCCCACTTAATCAACAAATTAAACTTTCCCAGGAATAAATAGTATTCCCTAAAATTGCTTGAACTGCTCTGGCTTCCTCTGGGCCCACTTACAAACCTGGTAAAAGCAAAAGGGTAACTAACGCTACCAAAAATGGGCATTCCGAATCTTGCACGGTGGTCTCCCTGATTGCACGTGGAGCAGTGTCCCAAATACCACAAAGAATGTCAGATGCAGATGGGGAACACAAGCACCTCACAGACAGGACCATCTTGTGGGCAGTTTTAGATAATGCAAGAAATGCTCAGAAACACTATGTGTTTAAACCTCACATTGTTCCAGTTTATTGCTGGAACTCCACAGTAAATACTTTCCATATATGCCAAAAAACACATCATATTTCTCAATATTGATGATTTAGCCACAATATCTTTATAAGATGTGCCTTTAAAAGTTAAGCCTCCCCACTCCACCCCCAATACCCCTCCTCCCACCTTTTACAGAGGGTGTTTTTTTTATACCTCTTTTGCCTTCTGTAATCAGCTTGTACTTAAATACCAACACTCTCTCTCCTGGCTGGCTTCATTCAATGACACTTTGCTTTCCACCCGATTATGTTGCTCAGGTATTGTACTTTGGCTTCTTATTGTATGTGCCTTCTATTGCTCTGCCAAGAATGGCAAGAAGGAAAAAATGTAATTCTAAAATGTTACCCAAAATGAAGTCTTGGAGGATGAAGCCTAACCCCGCCCTCAATTAGCACTGTGCCCATGTGCTCCCAAGGCTCCTTCTTTGCTTTCTTTGATCAAGTTATAATTTGGGTGGTTCCCTAAGAACTTTATTTTCTCTCAGGGGTTTAGGGAGGGAGGGGCTGATCTAACTAGAAAGGGTGCTGACATTTCTGGGTTGGCAGAGATTAAGTGCTGTTTGGCAGCTCCCTGATATCTGAGGTCTAGAAAAAATATTTGACAAATCATTGAGTAAGTTAATTTTGACACATAACACTAAAGATAGTTGAAGGTCACACCAAAGGAATTTGTTCCCCATATTCTAAACTAGCCTTTCTACATATGGAGAGAAGTGAAGTGAACAGTCTGTCATTTGTTCTGATCCGAGCATGGAAAGCGTCAACTGGAGGAAAACCTGCCATGAGAGGGAAATAGACAGATGCCGAGCACTTTCTCTATGCCTAATTCTTCTAATTCTTCATTTAATCCCTGCAGCAATTTTGTGGAGGTAAATGGTATGATCCCGATTGTCTTAGTTTGCCAGGGGTGCTATGACAAATACCACACAATGGGTTGGCTTGAACAGTAAGAATTTATTGGCTCAGGGTTTTAGAGGGCAGAAATCCAAAATCAAGGATTTGGCAAGACTATACTTTCTCCCAAAATTCTGTAGCATTCTGGTGCTGGTTTACCACAATCCTTGGGGTTCCTTCATTTGTATCTCTGACTCCTGTCACATGTCCTTGATCTCCTCCTGTGGCTTTCTCTTTAGAAAGCCTCCAATAGCACAGATCAAGGCCCAACTGACTCGGTTGGACCACACCTAAATGGGATCTTAGAAGATCCTATTCACAAATGAGTCCACACTTTAACTGATAATGCATCTTCAAAAGGTCCAATTTACAAATGGGTTCACACTCCCAGGAAAGTGGACTAAGATTAAGAACATGCGGATTAAGATTAAGAACCTACCATACCAACTTTGCCACTGAAGAAGTTGTGGCTCAGCATAGTAAAATAATTTGCCAAGGTCATGGAATTAGTAGGTATCAGAGGTGGACCTTAAATCCTCGTTGTCTAATTCTGATGCCTATTGCCTTTGTATTTTCTTACACTGTTTAGGTTAGCCCAGATGTAAAATAGGAAAGGTGTCTTCATAGTTGATAGTAACTTTTTATTGAGTGATAAAGAGAATTTTTTTCAAGCATGCCCAGAATTTACCCAAATGAAACCTATATATTCAAATAGATTCCACCCCCACATTAAAAAAAATTCAAAAGCAGTTTTATAGTTAGAAATGACGATAAAGACTCCCTTTTCCACCAAAAGGACATAAAATAAATTTACCCTTCCTCTATCAACCAGGAGAAAATATTCTTTTCGACCTTGTGATGGGCCAAAGGGGAGCTATATTTTATTTTATTCTAACAGTGACTCTTCTTGGAACTGCTAAGGAGTTACTGTCTTTGTGCATTGGTTTTTCAATGGTTAGCTATAGATGGGGTGGGTGGGAGGAAGAAAATGATAAAACCATTCAGGGGTTCAGTGGCAGGTGCTGCACTACTTTGCTTGAGGACCATAACCTCAGAATTTGATCTTTAACCAAGCCTTGGCAGAAGGGCCTCCCCCTGGCTTCCCCATGCCTTTGGAGGAATCCTTCATTGACAAAATCCCGAATGTAGTCGGGTTGCCTGTGTCTTCTAAGACACATATAAACCAAGGATTTCTCTATGAGTTTCACAAATGATTTCTACTCTCCTTTTGCAGGATAGAATGCACAAAGCAATATTCAGAGCCCCCATAGTAAAAATCTTT
>JAQZBX010046915.1:0-20636 GCA_029593785.1 Cabassous unicinctus | reverse complement strand
GGGCAGCAGTAATTGTGCTTGCATGGGGGTGTTGCTGTGGTTTGTCCCACCTTCCCACCCCCTCTTCCTTTGAGAGAGGGAATGCCTGAGTGCCCCTTGGGCTCCTTGTTGGGGACGGGGCACAGGCCCTCGGCCAGAGGCCCAGGCAAAAAGGCTTTGCTCCTGCTTGGTTACATGCTCTTATGGCCTTGGGGATGGTGGATTGACTCAGATGTAGGGCCAAACTCATCCCAGACGACAGAGGTGGCCAGGGGCCTGCAGGTGGGTGTTGGGGCAGGGTGGAAGGAATCGGTAACATGACAAGGAGCTGGTGTGTTACCCAGGAGGAAGTAAAGAGGCTCAATTCTAGGAAAGGAATGTGGGAAGAGAAAAGTATAGGGAAGGCATAAGCGGTTGGTGTGTGGAATTGAGGCCCATAGATACAGCCGTGGTTGCCTCTGGGCGCAGAGGAGCAGGAGAGGGAGCCCGGAGGGAGCCGAGCAAGATGCTGCATGTGGCTGACTGAGGCATGACAGCAGCTCTGCCCTCTCCCTTCTGCCAAAAGTACTGCCTTTCAAGACACCTCTCTTCCTCCCTGTGCCCACAGCCAGCCAGGCTCTGCCTGACGTGGGGTCAGTGAGGCACGAAGGGACTGACAAGGAAAGTTGGGCTGATCTAGGGGTTGAGGGGCTGAGGCAGGTGTGAGGCAGGGGAAGGGGTTCAATCTGAAAGTAAGAAGTGTGGCTCCCTACCCTGCAGCCCTCATGCATGGAGATAGATATAAGCCCCTGGGTACCAGCTGGGGGGTGAAAGAACAGAACACTAGACCCCTCACTGTACCTCCTGGAGAGACCAGCATAACGCTGGTGGGAGGGAGAAGAGGGAGTTGTTGGCAGGTGCAGCCAGATTGCCAAGCTCCTGCCCAGTGCTCTCAGCCATTTCTCTGAGAGAATGAATGAAGCTGTGGTTACGTCCCAGGATTCATATGGATCTGAGTTTCAGTCCCTGTTTTACCTCTTATTAACTGTATGGCTTTCAGCAAGTGTTCTGAGCTCCATTTTTTTCAAATAGGGCTAGACAGTACCTGTTTTAGTTTCCTCATTGCTAAAGCAAATACCATGCAATGGGTTGGCTTAAATAATGGGAATTTATTGGCTCACAGTTTTGAGGCTGGGAGAAGTCCAAATCAAGGTGTCATCAAAGTGATGTCTTCTTCTCATAGACTGGTATTCTGGGTCTATCTGCTGGCGATTCTTAGTCTTGTCCCTCTGTCACATGGCAGTGCACATGGTGGCATCTTCTGGCCTCTCCCTTCTCTTCCAGATTCCATTGACTTTCAGCTTCTGGCTGCTCCCCCTGTGGCATTCTCTCTCTCTGAATTTCATTCTGTTTATAAAGGGCTCCCATAATAGGATTAAGACCCATCCTGATTGCGGTGGGTCACACCTTAACTGAAGTGACCTCATCAAAAGGTCCTACTTACAATGGGTTCACACCCACGGGAACAGACCAAGTCTGAGAACATGTTTTCCTGGGTACATAGCTCCAAACCACTATAGTGCCTGTCTCAAAACATCATGACATATGCATGGGAAGGACTTAGCACTGTGCCTGGCACAAGAGAAGTATCTAATAAATGACAACCATGATTATTACGATCTCTTCCTGTGCTTATAAACCAAGCTATCTGGGCATGTTTTGCACACGAGGATGCAGTCAGCATCCAGGAGGTGGTTGTGTGAACCTGTCTGATCCTGCAGTGACACCTCCCCTCTCCAGCCCCAGAGCTGGGCTGGGCTGCATCCTGACCCTGAATTCCAGGCTCTTCTAACTGTTGCCCACCTGCTTCCCCACAGACCTGCGCAGAATGACGGCTGGCTTCATGGGCATGGCGGTGGCCATCATCCTCTTCGGCTGGATCATCGGGGTGCTGGGCTGCTGCTGGGACCGAGGCCTTATGCAGTATGTGGCAGGGCTTCTCTTCCTCATGGGAGGTAAGGCCACAGGCTGGGGGGCACCCTCTCTCTGTGGGGGGAAAGTGTACCTGGTTCCTGGAATTCTGGGAGGATGTGGAGAGGGCCTAGAAGATGAGGATCATGGCTTGAATGGGGCTCTTCTCATCCATTCCTTCCCTCCTCCAGTTATTCATCAAACATTTGGGAGTTCCTCGAAGCTGCTCATCACTGTGCCAGCTGTTGGGAATGCAAGGGAAAATAAGACATGGTCCTTACCCTCGGGGAATCTGACTTCCTGGTGTGGAAGGGAGACACTCGTCGAAAGAGTTATGAGCCTGTGTGGTGGCATTGGTAGAGATATCAGACCTGGAGGAAGCATGAACCCAGGAAGTACGCCAGCACTTGAGTCACACAGGCAACTTTGGTGTGGGAAGCAGGAAGGAAGTGCTGTCTGGGCAGGTTCTCCTTCAAAAGCCTATTTTCACCCTTGATCTATGGGTCCTAGTGCCATACCCACTTTCAGATAAGGCACTCCAAGGGTGTTGGGACAGGACTATACTCTCTCTTACATCTTTCTCCCTTATTCTCTATTACTGCCATGGCCACAGAACCAATTCCAGTGTCCTTATAAAGGGATTGTATATAAGGAGAACTATGCAGCCATGAGAGAACAAGTTTCAGTCCAAGGGAAGTAAAAGTTAGTCCATAATCTGCATGTGTTACTTTTTTCTCTCGAGCTAAAATGTGGTTTTTGGTCTCCTGGTTTGAATTTCAGTCCAAAGCTGAAGTTAACCTTTGGGTTCAGAGTCTATTCCTCAAAGGAAGGTAGATAAATGAATTGTATGGAGCTAGTTAGAAGAGGGAAAGGGAGAATTAAAAATACTTATGGAAAGAAGGAAAAGTGAGTTTTTCATATGGAAACCAATGTGAGTTAGGCCGGAGACACCATGTGAGTATGTCCTACTCAGGTCCCTTGTGTGAATTGCTTGGCTCTAAGTTTCTGAGCAGAAGTGAGATGTGGAGGAGTGGGCAGTGCTGGGGAAAGGAGGACCTGTCTCTCTAGAGATACAGAGAGATCTCCAGCAGATACTGAGCTATGGGTTAGTGGAGGAGGAGAGAATTTCAGGATTCATCTTGGGGTCTGAAAGTTCACCCTTATTCCCCTGAAGCTCACCATTCTGTACCAAGGACAAGTGGGGGCTTTCCCAGGAGATATCACCCAGGCCTACCTAACTCTCTGCCATCAGAGTGTCACGATGTCCCATGCCCAGAGTTGTCCTCTCTGGCGGGTCCCACACCTGTCGTTATGGCAGAGACTGGCACAAGGAAGAGGAGGTGGTGGCTACTTCCAGCAGTCTCCACACCCCTCCTTCTGGACTCCCAAGGAGACAAGGGCAAACCAGCCATACTTACCTACTTTGTGCCTCAGTGTCCTTTTCAATGAAAGAAGGAGGTGAAACTAGGCTGATGATTTCTATGCTACGTTTAAGCAGTAGCAGAATCCTTGATTTCTTCCCTTCCAATCAAAATCTTACATGGCTCTCTGTAATGTAAAGAGATAAAAGTGGAGTGGTTCTGTTTGTAGTGAGTGTTCTAGCTAAGACTCTTTTGGATATACAAAGACTGGATGCAGTAAAGCAGGGCTTTTGTAAGGCTTTGGAGAGGTCTCCCAGGAATCCCAGAAAAGCTGAGCAAACAGGCCTAGGGCAGAACAGAAATTCAGTGAGCTCTGGGAACGGACACTCTTTCATCTCCTCCTCTTTCCTGGCTTTTGTGTTTCCCTGCACATGTTCTCCTTTCTCCTCTCTTCAGGTCCTGCACAAAGCTCAGATCCTGCCCAGGTGCTAAGTCTCCACGACCTTGCCACTCATTGACAGTCTCCTCTGGGCTGCTTAATTCCACTTCCAGAGAAATAGGTAGATGATCTGATTGGCCTACTCATTCCTTCCAGCCAGGCCACACACCACTGGTCCCACAATAAATGGGTGACCCAAAATTGATTGACAACTGCTGGACCAGCAGCTGTGCTAGAGGTTTGGGGTCATTGGGACAGTTCCCACTCACCGGTGACCTTGGGTGGGAATTTTCCCAGGAGGAGTGTGGGGACGGACAGTGAAGGCCATCTCTGATACACTGAAGGGGAGGAGGCTGCCTCCTGCCTGGAGTCTTGCCCCCCTAGCTGCTGAGGCACCTCCCAGAATCCTAGAGCTCTAGGGGAAAACAGTCTGAAAACCTCTGGGTTGATAAGGAATCAAGGCCCCTCGCTACAGGGAGAATGAACAAGAGCATCACCTACCCTTGGTAGAAGTAGAATCACCTGGAAAGTCTCTTAAAATTTTTGATGCTGGGGCCCTACCCCAGACCAATTCAAATAGAACTTCTTTGGGGTGATGCTAATGTGCAGCCAGGGTTGAGATCTAGTATAGATGAACTTTGAATTTCTCTCTAGCTGTAATATTTTAGGGTACTGGAATGCACTGGTTGTCCAAGACTTCTTATAATTTGTTTCTTTTTTCCCTCTAGCCTCTTATAACTGTTTCTTAAAGCCTGAAGCAGCCAGATATAGGGCAGTGCTATAATAGGGCCTTAATTATTACTGTGAAGGTCCATCCAAGTCCTGGTTAGTGAGGGGCTCAGATAAATCTGCTCTCCCAGGACATGCACTCTATTTTTTAAATGATGTCTTAGTTTGCCAGGGCTTCCATGACAGATACCACAGACTGGTTGGCTTAAACAGTAGGAATTTTTTGGCTCAGAGTTTGGAGGCTAAAAGTGCAACATCAAGGTGTCACTGGGCCATTATCTCTCCTAGAGCCTGTAGCATTCTGGTGCTGGCTTGCCAACAATCCTTGGTATTCCTTGGCTAGTTCCCTCTCCTTCTCTGACTTCTACTTCCATGTCCAATTTCCTTTGCTTTTAAGAACTTCACCTATATTGGATTAAGGTACCACCCTCGTGCAGTTTGGCCACACCTTAACCAAAAATATCTTCAAAGGTCCTATTTACAAATGGGTTCACACTCATAGGACTTGAGCATATCTTTTTGGGGGTTCATGATTCTATCCCTAACAAGTGGCAAAACCAGAGAGCATGATAAAATGATCTCAATAAGAGCTTTAGGGAAGTTGCTGCCCTAGGAGCTGTCTCTTGCTGATTGGGCACTGTCCTGGTTGGATTAAAACCATGTCACCCATAGATCAAGCAGCCTTCTCATTCACTCTGGGGCTCTTACCTGTGTCAAAAGATGGAGCTTTGCCCTCTCAGAAGATAGGGAGCCTGGCTAGGGAGGAAAGTGGTATCCACACACCTTGTGCATGCCATCAGGTCAGACAGGAGACACTGGAGAGCAAAGCCCCTGGTTGTTGATCCCTTGAATGGTGGTCTTTTGGGGAATATGAAACTCTGAGGAGTGGAAAGATTGCCTTCCTTCTCAAGTTAGCATCCTTTCCACTGGGATAGACAGAACCGTGGGAGTCCAGATGCATAGAGCAGCTCCATCTGCTGACCCATGAGTTCAGTTTAGTTAGGAATTAGGTAGGGAGCAGACTCAGGAACAGAAGCTCTACTTCCCCAATCCCAGCTCAGCATAGAGCTGAATGGAGAGGCTGAAGCCAGCAACCCAGAAATGATGCCTTGACCTGTAGGAACCCTGCGTGTCAAAAAGAGACCTGATTAGTCCCTGCCCTGTTGTGGGGCATGGAGAGTCGGCCACCTGTAACTGCCAACTCATGGACACAGGAAAATAATCTATCAGTTGAACTAGTGATACGTATGGCAAAGTGGAACAAAAAAGTCCTGAAGCCGTAGCTTTCACCCAGGTTGGCTTTCAAGCATCTGTAACTGAGCACAGGCAGGTGCAGTAGAGGTTAGATTGGGCTGGTTTGAGAACAGATGTAGAGACCCACAGCAGTGCTCCAGAGCTGCCCAGGCATGGCTGTGGTGGTCAGGTAGAAAAGGAGGAGAAGGCGAGAAGGAAAAGGGTAAATTTGGAGTCAAGAGTCTAAAGATGGAATTGTAGTTGACTTTGGGTGAAACTGCCAGTGCCAAGATAAAAATGGAAGGATTCTCTCACAACCTCATCTCTGTTCCAATATGAAAGAAGGTGGCTTGCTCTGGGCACTTCTGCACTCCAGATTTAACTATTTCCCAGGTTAACGAAAGAGCATCCCCACCCTGTGAAATAACTAGCAACAAATAGTTTCATTAACACTCAAGCCAGAGGAGGCGATTAATTGAGTAGGGCGGCTTTGTGGAGCCAGGAGGCTGGGTGCTGTGGGTGGGATCTAGTTTCCCCTATTGGCAGGGCCTCCAGGAGAATCTAGCCCAGATTGGCACAATGCCAATTCAGTGCCGGCAACTGCCAAAACAAGTGTCTTGATGAATCAGCAGTGGTGTTCAAAAGCACAGGGAACAGGATGACACAGTGAAGGGCAGCGTGGCGAGGGAGCAGGTGACTGCTACAATTACTTGCAATTCACTAGCTGGGTTACCTCAAAGCCAGCATGGATACAGATCCACAAGATGAGTATAAACATCCAATCCATGCCCTCCCCCACCAGCATCCCTCTCACTTATCCTCCTACGTTCGCTGGAAGGCATCCATCCTCTCTGTACCACTCGAGTCTAAGCCTTTGTGATCTTTTGTCCAGGTCAGTGCTGCACAGCTTCTGGCCACCCTGCAATCAGTCCTTCACATAGTTAGCGTAGTTCTTTAAGACTATAAATCAGATATGTCACGCCTCTGTTTTCAAGGTTCCAGTGGCTTCCAGTTGAACTTAAAAATAAACCAAATTGCTTACCCTGGGGTAGAGGTCCTATGTAATCTGGCTCATATGGCCTCTTTCGCCTCGTTTCCTATCCTTTCCCCCTTACTTGTGTCACTCTAACCACGCTGGCTGCCTTTCTATCCTTCTAAACACACTCAGTTTACCTCAAGGCCCTGGAGCTGCCTGGTCCCTTTGCAGGCAATACTTTCCTCCCTTAACCCCTCGCAGCTGGCTCCTTCCTATGATTCAGGTTCCAACCTGTAAGTCACCCCTTCAGAGAGGAGCTCCCTGACCACCATTAATTGGTTTAATTTTCTGCAGTACATTCACCACTTTCTGAAATGTTTTGTTTGATTTTTTAGCTGCTCAAAACAACAAATGTTCCATGGGTCAGGATTCCAGGTACACCTTGGCTGAGTTCTCTGCTTAGGGGCTTCCAAAACCACAATCAAGGTGAGGCTTGAGGTCCTCTTCCAAGGTCATGCTGTGGTCGGCAGAGTGCATTTACCTGTAGCTGTAGAACACGCATGGAAGCTTGCTTCTTCAAGACAGCATGAGGGGTGGGGGTGTCTCTGAATTCTTCATCTGTAACCTTTAGAATCCCACCCCACCCCCCATTCTTAGTAGACTTTATTTTTTAGAGAAGTTTTAGATTTACAGGAAAATGGAGAGGGTAATACAGAGAGTTCCCTTCCCATACTCCCACTTGACTGTGACAGTTTCTCTTGCTTTCTCTGTTTTTGATGACCTTGACAGTTTTGAGGAGTACTGGTCAGGTATTTTGTAGAATCCCTCTCTATTGGAATTTGTCTGCTGTTTTTCTCATGGTTAGACTGAGATTATGGTTTTGGGCAAGAAAATCACAGAGGTGAAATGCCATTTCCATCACATCATATCAAGGGTACATACTATCTAGAGGATTTGTGACTGTTGCTGTTGACCTTGATCACCTGGCTGAAGCAGTGTTTGTCAGGTTTCTCCACTGTAAAGTTGCCCCATCCTTCCACCATACCACACTCTTTGGAAGGAGAGTCATGTGGTCAGCCCACATTTAAGGAGTGGAGAGGTTTGCTCCAACTCCTTTAGGGCAGAATATCTACATAAATTATTTGGAATTCTTCTGTATGGGACATTGTAGCAGTTTGATATTATTGATGAATTCCAAAAGGAAATATTGGATTATGTTTGTAAACTGGTCTTTTTCTCCGGGCATATTAGAGTGTATTGGATTCAGAGGTTTTACTTTTACTTGATTAAATGTTAAGGCTTTGATTGGGCCACGTCAGTAGGGGGCAGGGACTCACAGAGAAACCACCTGGCAGAGAAGAGAGTGGGAGTTTTGATCCTGGAGCCTGGGAGGTAAACACACCAGAGAAGCAGATACATGAGGAAGGAGAGAAGTCTCCATTAAACACAGGCAGGGGTCTCAGGGAGAGAGACAGAGCCGTTCACCTGACAGTCTACAGCTGGCCTTGTGGAGATAGCAGAGCAGCTGAGCCTGGAGAGAAATGAGCCCCAGGAAGAGAGGAAGAGGACACCTGAACCCTGGCAGACTTTCGCAGCCATTTTGCTCCAACACGTGACAATAGACTTTGGTGAGGGAAGTAATTTATGCTTTATGGCCTGGTAACTGTAAGCTTCCACCCCAAATAAATACCCTTTATAAAAACCAACTGATTTCTGGTATTTCGCATCAGCACCCCTTTGGCTGACTAACACAGACATTTATCTCCTCTCCCACATTTATTACTGTTTAAATCATTTATTCATATCAGTATATATGCACGCATATTTATTTTATACATTGGGTTATAGTTCAATACTACTTTATTTTTTGCTCAAATATTCCAGCTTTCCTCATTAGGAGCTCTTTCAGATGATTCCTGTGTCCCTTAGACAAACCCTCCTCAATGCATGTTTTGTTTGTTTGTTTTCTGAGCACTTCTTTACTTTCTGGCACCACAAGATGCTCCAGACTCATCCTGTATATTCTTTGCCCCAGATTTGGAACCAACCATTTCTCCAAGGAGCCTAGTTCCTTTTATTGAGAATGATATCAGAAACCAATATCTGGGTGCTAGGTGTCTGAAATGCTTTTAACAACATATCTTTGTTGTCTCTCACCCCCCACTTAGCTGTCAGCTCCAGGAGCTCCAGGACCTTGTCTGCCTTGTTCACCAAGGTATCCCCAGTGGCTGGAACAGTGTCTGTACTCTCAGTAAATATTTTCTGGACAAATGCATTGGAAGAGTGAATTATGTGAAATAGAGAGAAAGTATTTGGTTTCTGTCTCACTAGAGCAGCAATCCTTCAAGAAAGTGCCTGATCTCATCCTCTGTTCCTGGTCTAATCATCTCCCCTTCATTGGGATTCTATACCCCCTCTTTGTCTTTATTTAAGCAGTTCTAGTGTCTATGTACTTCAGTTATAAAACGTCTCAAATTTTTTTTGGAAGTAGACTGTGAATTATATGTGAATTTGTGAAGAGCTTTCTGTCTTTAACTTGAATTTGTGAATTTAGTTTCTTAGGGCTGCCCAACAAATTAGCACAAACTGGGTGGCTTAAAACAACAGAAATTTATTGTGTCACAATTCTAGAGGCTCGAAGTCCAAAATCAAGATGCCAGCAGGACAATTTTTCCTCTGAATTCTGAAGGGAAGAATCTGTTTCATGCCTCTCTCCTTGATTCTGGCAGTGGCTTGCTGGCAATACATAGCATTCTCTGCCTCGGTTGTCACATGATGTTCTCCCCTCTGTCTGTGTCCAAATTTCCCCTTTTTGTAAGGACACCAGTCATACTGGACTAAGGGCCCACCCTACCCCTATGACCTCATTTTCACTTGCCTAATTCCATCAGTAACAACCAGATAGGTCACATTCTGAGGTGCTGAGAATTAGGACTTCAATATATCTTTGTAGGGGACACAATTCAGTCCATATAATCACCCAGCTAGTGAAGGCAGAACTGGAGGCAGAGTCCGGGTGCGTGAAGCCAGCCTGAAGTCTTGGAGCCCCTCGTGCTGCCTCGGCTTTCTGTGCCCTCTTGTTGAAGGCCTCTGTGAACCCCTGTGCATTACACACATACCCCACTAGAAAGCTTCTGATTCTGAGACTGATCTCAGAATCTCTCTCCATTCCCTTTTCTGACCCTCCTTGTGCTTTCCTCTTTCCTTTATCCCCCTTCTCAAAACACAAAGGGGCATTTGGAGGAGACAATAGCCAGAACTGAGAGCATGGGCGGTAATAGGAAAAAGAAATCATTAAAATTCCTTTTCCTACCACCTGTGATCAGTGTGACCTTTTTAACCTTCCCAGGCAGTCAAGGGAAATGAAGAGAATGAATGCCCTAAAGAAGCTCAAGCTATTAAGTTTGAATGATTGCAAGGATTTGAAAACCAATGAGACGCAAATGTCTCTGACACCTATACCCCCCCTCCACCAGGTTCACCAGGGGGCAGTTCAGCTATAAGGTGAAACCCCCAGATACTCAGTATAACACCCCCTCTTCTGATGGACAAAGCCTTTTATAAAGGCCTAGCAATTTACTGAAAACCTACAAGCCTGAAATGAAAAGTCCGTGACAACGGATGACTTGCCTGCAGGCCTGTTTCTTTCAGACAGTAAAATGATTTCAGGTACTCCTAGAAAGTCGAACAGCATCCAGGTTTCCCCATTAGCCTTTCCTTTCGAGCCTATCCCCACCGCCATTCCTAGTTCCAGCACCACTTAGAAATACACGGCTACAAGTGTGTTTCTATATGCACCATGCCTCAAACTTCATGATTCCAGGTAATGACTTCATGACTCATGGATAAGAGAGGAGAGCCACAGAGCAAAAAGCCATGTAAATTCAGTATTCTAGGGAGGGAGAATAAATTCAATAAGCCAATAACTTACTGTAACCTAAAGCTTATAATAAACCCTTGCTAAATTGTAGCTGTTACTATTACATGTATTCTCTAGGTTAACCTTTTTTGCTCCACGTACCCCTTTGCCAGTCAGGTGAAAACCATGGACCCCTTACTAAGTCCACACTGTACTGTGTATTACTTAATAAATATATCTCACCCACACCAACGTGTCCCCACAAGAATAATGTTTTTTTGAATTTCAATTCAAGCCCACGGACCCTGGTTAAGAACCCCTGCTCTAGGTGAAGTCCATTCTGATAGGCAGAGAGGAGTGTCAATAATCTAACATGGCCAATCAAGAGCAATTCTAGCATAAAACTCATCTACTTACGCTGCTAAACTGCTTTTATAGTTTCAGGTGAGGTTGTGCCAGAACATCACTGCTCTTCCCCTGACTTTTTGTCTTACAGCCTTTATTTCAAAATCCTAAGCAGAGACTCACCAGCTACTTCATACCCTGAAACATTTCAAAATAAATCTTGAAGGGATAAATCATGTCAGTAAAATATATTTGGGAGAGGAGACACATTGTCAGGGTTAGCAAACAACATCTGGGCTTACCCAATGTGTAACATGTGGCTAAGATGGACCACTCCAGAAACCACACACAGTAAGAGGTCTTCATTTTCACCTTGAAGTGAAAGACCCAAAGGAGTTACATGCCTTGCTGCTGGCAGGAGCGAATTCAGGAGAGAATAGTAAGCAGGCTGGGCCCTGCAAACCCAAATCCAGTCAGTTGAAGGCCTCATCAAATTTGCCCTATAACTTGCCTGCCAAAACATTTAATTAACAAAGCCAAAGCATCACCTATCCCCTGGAGCAGAGAGGTGCTTTGTCATTCGATTCCCTGATGGAAATGTTAAGACCGAGCAGACACTGGAAGGAGATGGAAAGGAGGGTCTTTGGTGAAGGTGTCCAGGAGAGCTTCTTTGGGAAGTAATACCAACACTCATCTCTTAGATGTCTCTGCCCATCCTGGTCCGTGAGCCACTTTCCATTCCCAACCACCTAACTGGGGGTTAAAGTTCTTGCTCAGTAAGTAGAATCAGCCAATTAAATGAGGAATTATGGTTTTTATCATGGAGAACTTGTCCAGGATCCCAGAAGCCTAGGATAGTCAGGTGACCTTGGGAAAGTTACTTAACCACCTTTTACTCCTTACTTCAATTTTCTCATTTCTAAAACAGGGCTAATAATAGTGCCTACCTCAAGCATCTCAAGTTCTGAAAATTATAGAATTAAGTTATGTAAAGGGCTTAAAACAATACTTGGCACATAGTAAGCACTCAATAAAATTTAAATACTATTATTTTAACTACTGAGATACTTCTTTTTTAAAATAACCACTTTCAGAAGCACTTTTCGAGAAGCCCCTTACCATCACTACCAATACAACACAAACATACTACAATGCCATGGGGACAAAAAATATGAACTCCCAATGAGAAGATAATGTCTCTCTTCTAATCACCACCCAAGTTATTCATTCATTCATTCGTTCATTCATTCATTCAATACTGACTGCCTGTTATGTGCCAGACACTATTCAAACATCAGGGATTTAGTGGGATTTAGTAAGCTTCTTCATGAAGCTTACATTCTAGTTTGGGAAGCACAAAATGCAAGTACCATAAATACATGATACAATATCAGTTGATGAGAACCATGGAACCCAGGAGGGAGAGAGAGAGGGTGATGGGGGACATTATTATATTTGGGGAGGGAGGGGCAGAAAGGTCTCTCAGGGGTGGTAACATTTCAACAGAGACTTAAATGAAGGGAGGTAGTAAGCCAGGGGGCTAGGAGCATGCCCGGCAAAGCGAAGAGCATGTGCAAGTGGCCTGGACTCGGTTTGAGCTTGTCGGCTCTGAAGAAGTTGAGCAAGAGGACACTTGTGTACAAGACCAGAGTGAGCTAGGTAAAGACTGGTAGGAGATGAAATCAAGAAAGGTGGACAGACCGTGTAGGGTCTGCAAACCATGGTAAGGGGTTTTGGTTTTACTCTTAGTATGAGAAGGGAAGCATCAATCCCTGTTCTGTCCTATCCCCTATCTGTTTCCCAGATTGCCCTGGGGTTCCACCCTGGGCTATCATTTGACATTGTGCCACTTTTATCAATGGCTCTGTCTCTCTTCTGGGGTACCTAGAGCTGGAGCTTCCACAACCTGCCAACCTAGTTCCCACAAGTGGGGACACAGTGCCTATATCTGGGGCAATCAGGGCAGGAGTGGGGGTCTGTCATGTGCCTGCTGAAAAGTGTCATTGTGTCACATACCTGGGAGCACCCCTCCCTGCCAGCCAGGACCAGCTATATAATTTATGGGCCCAGTACAAAATGAAAATGTGGGACTCCTAGTTCAAACAATATCAATAATTTCAAGATGATCTCAGCAGAGCTTTAAACCAAGCTCTGGACCCCATGCAACTGCACAAGTCACACACCCATGAAGCTGGGCCTGCCTCCAACATTGTCCCACGCCCAAACACCTTGATCCCAGAACACTACAGCCTTTTGCTGCAGGAGCTCACAGAGATCTGTAGAAAATCAGATCTTTCCTCTTTTTTGCTTGCAGCTCCCCTTCTTAACTCCAGCCAAGTCGGCTTAAAATCACTCCTTACCTTTGATAAGTGAATGTCCAAACTGTCTCCCCAAACATTGCCAACAAAACCTATTAATAAGGCAAGCTGGGTTTACCACTTACTGTGTTAAAGGAGAACACCACCTCGCAAAGCTGTGGCAATGTCTCAGAGCGAGAAAGGTAAGGTCAGAATCTATTGAGAGTTGGAAGTACAGGTTAAAGGGGTGTTTTAGTTTCCCACCTGCTAAAACAAATACCATTCAGAGTTGGCTTAAAAAAATGGAAATTAAAAATAATAGTAATAATAATGGAAATTTATTAACTCACAGTTTTAAGGTTAGGAGAAGTTTCAAATCGAGGTGTCAGCAAGGCTATGCTTTCTCCCTGAAGACTCTGGCATTCCGGGCCTGACTACTGGCAAACCTTGGTCCTTGGCTTTTCTGTCACATGGTGATACATGTGGCAAAGACTTCTCTTCCCTCCAGGTACCATTCACTTCTGGTTTCTTGCTCTTCCCATTGCTTCTCCCTCTGTGGCCTTCTCTATAAGGTCTCCAGTAAAAGGTATAATCCTAATTAGGTTGGAATACACCTTAGCTGAAGTAACCTCATCGAAAGGTCCTATTTACAATGGGTTCACACCCACAAGAATGGACTACGATTAAGAACAGGTTTTTTCTGGGGCACATAACTCCAAGTCACCACAGGGTGTAATTTCAATGTGCGGACTTGATTAGGATTAGGTAAAAAATAACGATATAATGGTCTAGGATTGTTGGAAACAAGAAGGCAAGGATTTTGAGGCAAATAATTCAAATAATCTTAGGTTGCATACTGTCTGTTGATGCCTTCAATTGAAGAGTTCATGGTCTTTTGGGAAGTTTCTGTAATGAACAATCAAACCAGTTACTTGGACAGGACAGTCCCCAAAATGTAAAGAAGACAGTGGAATAGCAAAATCATGATAATGTAGACAGTAAAGCGTGGTTTTGGTTCTCAGTGTCCAGGCTGAGGATGGCGGTAGCTGGTTTTGGTTCTCTCTTAGGCTGAATGAATTCCCAGAAGTTTCCATAGCCTTGTGCCCTCCTGGCTGGCCTGCCTCCACCAACGATTAAATATCATCCAGACTGAGGCTGGGGTCCTGACACCCAACGTTCTCCTCCTCCCAATGCAACGAGATCTTATCTTTCTTAGGGTAGAAATAAATACACCACTGCTCTGAATTGGGGTCCCTTGCCTCCATACAATGGACTGTCAGAAAGAGGTGGATGGGGAAAGGGTTGGCAGGAGAAGACTGAGGAAGCAGGGTCCTGGGAAGATCATCTCCTCCACTGGGGCGATTGTTGAGAACGAAGAGATTTCTGCAGCAGCTCTTTCAGTGGAAACAGAAAGACCCAGAATGGGGTGGTGACTCCACAGTGCTTGATTGCCATGGAAACTTAGGTAATTTCTAAAACGACTTCAAAAACCTCCCTCCCTGTGGCTCTTCTAAGATGTTCTTACAGAGATTTGCAAGCTTCAGAGCAAGTGAGCTTGTCAGGCAAGCTTCTGGCCCTTGAAACAAGTCATAAATCAAAGACAAAGGCTGGTTTCTGAAGTAAATGGAGAGACCCCGCCTATTAGGTTTAAAAGCTGCTCCCCAGAAACAAAAGAGAGGAGCAAGTATCAGTTTGGAGGATTTCCCTCTTATGTCCTGGGGGATTGAGGACAAGTGACAAGTGGCATCTAAAATAGCCAGACCAAGGAGGTCAGGTTGGAGAAAATGGTCTTGGTCATGGTCAGGTTGGGCCTCCCAGGTTGGCTGGGGAGCACTATGTTATGGCATGGATGGGACTGAGGCCATAGTACAGGACACCAGGGCTAGCAGACCTGCCCAGACACAGGCATGTCTCTGAGATAGGAAGAGAAGGTATCATCAGAGAGCAAGTTAGCCTGTGCTAACAGGAAGACTCAGGGCCCCCAGCTCTGTCTGAGTACCAGAGAGCTGACTTGGAAACTCAGGAGAGCCTGAGAGCAGGGCCTGGTGGGAGCCCCCACAATAAACAGTCTGGCACACCTTTGGGCCCAGGGTAAGGTCTCTGCACTCTAGGTGAGGGGTGAGGAGCCCCTGGAGATGAGGTGAGTGAAGCCTGGCAAGCCTGAACTATTCGGGTATCTTCACTATTTAGGGGGCTGACTATGGCTGTGAAGGCCTAGGGAGTGCCAGTGGGAGAGTGACTCTGGGGACACTTCAAAGCATTGTACTGGAAAGGATTTATGAAGATGGCCTGAGGTGTAAATGAATTCTACTCAAGTGGACATATCTATTCATCTTAACAGAATCTGGGCTACAAGGACTGGTGAGTAATGAACTGCATTTTATTCCCATGATTAAAATAATTGGAGAATGAGGGCCTGAGCAAAGCTCCTGTACGTCTCTGACATTCTGAAGGCCTCCTAAATTCAAAGACGCCTTCTCTTATGAGATCATGTATCACACCATGTGTCTTGAACTGGAGTTTGGAAAATACACTCATGAATATCTATAGTAACCATCAAAAGATCAAAGATGTTGGATCCAGATGGCAGAGTGAGAAGCTTCATGGCTCTGTCTCCCCACAGAAACTTGAACAACCAGCAAGAACTGGCAGAAACATCTTTCTAAAAGCTTCAGAAAACAGTTAAAGGACTGCAGTATCAGGGTGAGCACCGAATCAAGAAAAAAAAAAAGCCTACTTAAAAGTGATGGGATCTGGGAAACAGATGTGGCTCAAGCAATTGGGCTCACATCTACCATATAGGAGGTCCAGGGTTCAATTCCTGGGGCCTCCTGGTGAAAGGCAAGCTGGCCTGCACTGTGAGCTGGCCTGAGTGGAGAGCTGGCCCATGTGGAGTGCTGGCCCATGTGGAGAGCCGGCCCACACAGAGAGCTGGCACAGCAAGATGACACAACAAAAAGAGACACAGAGGATAGACAATAAGAGACATAGCAGACCAGGGAGTTGAAGTGGCGCAAGAGATTGAGTGCCTCTCTCCTACTCTGGAAGGTCCCAGGATCGGTTCCTGGTGCTGCCTAAATAGAAGACAAGCAGACACAGCAGAATACATAGAGAGCAGACAGCAAGTGCAAAACAATGGGGGTAGTGGTGGGGAGAGAAATAAATAAATAAATCTTTTTAAAAAAGTGATAGGCTCTCCCGGTGCCCTGGCTGGCCTCTTCCCCACTCCTCATGGATTTGGTCCTGAGCCTCCTGCGCTACCAGTGCAGATCCCTAGTCCCAGTTCCAGAGGGAGCAGAGTAACCATTGTGCACAAACTGGGAGCATGTATGTCTGGCCCAATCTGTCTGGTGGTTGCCTGAAGAAATCACTGTTCCAGAACTTGCCCTATATGTTGAAGGCAGCTTACAGAGCTCTCCTACAGGACCTGTGAGAGAGCAGTCAAGTGGCTGCTGGCTGGCTGCACGAGATACACTGCCGTGCCCAGGACTGTGAGAGAACTATTTCTTAGGGAAAAGGGGACATTCCTTTCCACACAAATGGGGGAATTCCTAGGGCTATGTGTGCATGCCCAAGACAAGGCTTATGTACAGAAAGGATCAGGGAGGCCCCTACACTTTGGCCTGGAGCTATTCTCTAAACACTGCAGGAATAAGCCTTGAAGGAGAGCACTCCTACAAGTCAATCTGCAAAGACTAGGAAAGTTGTTTTCTTTTTTTCCTACTCTTCATCTTCCTCCCCCTCCTCCTCCTTTTCCTCCTCCTCCTCTTCCTTCTCCTCCTCCTTCTTCTTCTTTTTGTTCTTTGTTAGTTCCTGGCATTCAAGAAAAGTTCTGTTATAACACTGGCTGGATATAATCTTAAGGAATAGACACCTCAGAGTCTAAATTCCAGCAATAACACATTAAAATATTAAGATATCCAGGTTTCAACAAAAGATTCCAAAACATACAAAGAAACATTAATGATGACCCAGGCAAAAGAGAAGGTGAAAGCATTAGAAACCATCAATGAGTAGGAGCAGACCAGGAACATACCAGACAAAGACATTTTGGTGGGGCAGGGGGGAAATGTCCTAAATATGCTCTAAGAGCTAAAGGAAAACATGGACAAAGAATTGAAGGAAATCAGGAAAACAATAGATGACCACAAAGAGAATATCAATAGAGAGATGGAAATTATGAAAAGGAACCAAACAGAGCTGAAGACCATGGTAACAGAAATTTAAAAATTCCCCAGAAGGTGCAAAAGCAGATTGGAGCTGACAGAAGAAAGAATCAGTGAACCTGAAGATAAGATAATTTAAATCGTTCAGAAAGAGGAAAGAATGAAGAAAAGTAAACAAAGCCTAAGGAAACTGTGGGACCCCATCAGGTGTACCAATATATGCATTGTGGGATTCCCAGAAGAATAAGATAAACAGAAAGGGGCAGAGAGACTATTCAAAGAAATAATGGCTGAGAACTTCCCAAACTTAATGAAAGACATGAATATACACATCCAAGATGTTCAAATAGGATAAACCCAAATAGATCCACATTATGCCATGTCATAACCATGTTGAATATTGAATGCCAAAGATAGAGAAAGATTTCTGAAAGCCACAGAGAGAAGCAACATGCCACGTAAAAGGGAGCCTCAATAAGATTAAGTGCCAATTTCTCACAATAAACCACGGAGGCAAGAAGATAGAGGGAAGACATATTTAAAGGGTGGAAATTTTTAAAAATTGCTAACCAGTAATTCTATTTCTGGCAAACTATTTTTTAAAAATGAGGGAGGGATTAAGATATTCCCAGGTAAATAAAAGCTGAGGGAATTCATCACTGGTAGACTGTCCCTATAAGAAATACTAATGGGAATTCTCAAGTTGAAAGGAAAGGACAATAGACAATTGACTAAAGCCACATCAAGAAATAAAGATCTCTGGTAAAGATAATGACAATGTGTAAATATAAACAAACATCAGTACCATTGTATTTTTGGCTTATAACCCCACTTTTTACTTCCTTTGGGATCTAAAAGGCAAATGTACAAAATGTAATGATAAATCAGTGGTTTGGGACTCATAATGTAAAATCATGTAATATGTGACAAGAATTACATACTTGTGGAAGACAGAGAGTTATAGGAACATAATCTGTGATACTGTTGGAATTAAGTTGGTATCAAAGTAAACAAGATTGTTATAGATTTAGAGTGTTAAATTTAAGCCTCATGGTACCCACAAAGAGAATATCAGAAAATATTCAAACTCATAGAGACAGACAGTAGAGCACAGGTCACCAGGAGTGGGAGGTAGGCGCAACAGGGAATTGATACAGGATGAGTGTGGGGTTCCTGTTGTGGTGAGGGGAAAGTTCTAGTGGTAGATGGGGGAGGGGTGGGTATTGCAATATTGCGAGTGGGATTGATCCCATTGAATGGTTTGCTTGGGAGAGACTGGGATGGGAAGATTTATGTTTTATGTATGTTTCCCAATTTTTTAAAAAAGGTGAATCTTATTGTAAGTGATGGATTACGGTTAATAGCACAATTATAAAAATGTTCTTTCATGAATTGTAACAAATGTATCTCAATAATAGAGGGTGTTAATAATAGGATGTTATATGGGAACTTTATTTTATGCATGATTTTTCTATAAACCTACAACTTCTCTAATTAAAAAAAGATTATTAAGGGAAAAAAGGAAGGGGGGGGAACTGAAGAGATAATGATAATTGGATGCAGTGCAGGGTAGTGGATGGGATGTAAGAGTGGAGGACAAATGGCTCAAAGGGACCTTACTGGGAGATACAAAAAATGGAATATAGAATGGAAGCTTTATATCAATGTTAAAGTTCTTGAACTTGATAACTGCACTTAAACTGATTACATAAGTGAATATCCTTGTTTGTAGGAAATGTACATGGAAGTATTAGGTGTTCGAGAAGTATGATGTGTGCAACCTGCTCTCAAATGTTCAGAAGATAGATGATAGATTAGATCAAGAGAGAGATGATGATGATGATGATAGATGATAGATAAATAGAGATATGGCAAAGGAGGAAAATGTTCTTTAAAAAAATAAAATAAAACCATCCCTGCCTTGGGGTTTGCTCACAATCTTAGAAGTCAAATATCTGTTCTAATGAATGTGATAAACTAGCTGTTTTCCTTTTAACTAACACTTTTAAAATGTAAAAAAAAAAAAAAAAGAAGTTAAAAACAAAAGAACGTTGTGTCTTTTCAGCAGGTAGGACATGAGGAAGTCCTCCAACTACCACCCCCATTCCTGGGAAAGGAAAGTGCTGGTCACCAGAATAGGCTGCAAAGGAGGCCAGTTTTGATTTGGGTAACACTTTACAGATCACAGAGCTTTAAAAGGAAGGTTAAGTCTCACTTGACCTTTAAACCCCCTTATGAGGCAGGTAGACAAGGCCTTGAGGGAGGAAGGTAAGAGCTCACATTTCAGGGTACTGTGCCCTGTCAATAGCAGACACCGTTCAAGCATCATTTCCTTTCATCTTCACAGCACCCCTTTAAGGTCAGCATTACCACCCTAATTTTGTAGATAATGAACTAGGCCCAGGGAGCCATGAAACAAGCCGAAAGCCATGCAGCTAAGGAAAGTTGGTGCCTAAAGCTAAGGTTTTCCAACTAATTCTCCACTCTTTCCTCTGTGTTCCTGGGACCTGGAGAGACCAGGAACCTGGGAAGGAGTGCTGGGGTGGCCTGAGGATTTTATGGGCAGGGCAAGCACAGGTTCACTCACAAGCATTTATTTACATCCCTGAAGCAGAGAGGCCCTCCTCCACTGCCACGAGCAAGGAGCAGCTAGGTGTTTGGGGTGGGCAGGCAGGAGGAGGGCAGAGAAGGCTACAAGGGCATCACTTCTACCACCGAAGTGTTTACAACAGCATCAGGTCCAGATGTAATGAGGTCAACTCTGGAGTCAGACTGCCTGGGCCTGAGTCAAAATTCTGCAACCTTGGGCCAATTATTTATCCCATATGTACCTCAGTTTTACCATCTGTACAAGAGTACCAACAGAGTTTAGTTACCTAGAGATACAGAAAAACTGAAATGTATTAATGACATGTGAAATTCTAAACTAGAATCAATAAATAAATACTTGGCATATGGCTTCTGAAAAGTTGCCAACTCCTGGCCTAGGAGCAGTTTCAGTGGATAGATGGACATTAAAATGCCTTTGAGGGGCAATGATAAGAACAGGGCAAGTTTATTCTGTTCCTCCTTCAGCCTCAAGCACCAGTTCCCCCGTGGGCCACTCCTGACTCTCCAACAGAGAGAGGCTCCCTTTCTCTGGTACCCGCCATCCCCTGTCATGGCACTGGCCATCATCCGTGACCCTGTCTGCCTCCACTGCTTGCCTGGGTGGTCCTTAAGAACAGAGACCACACACGTTTTTATTTTTGTGTCCTGGGTGCTAGCACAATGCCTGGCACCCAGTAGTCACCCAGTCAATA
>JAQZBX010046914.1:7038-20730 GCA_029593785.1 Cabassous unicinctus | reverse complement strand
TTTTATTGTGGGTAAAAATCAAAATTTTCACAATACATACAAATATTTGTAAAATGATATATAAATACATATGCATATATGTGCATTTGTTTACATAAATGTTATTATATATATATGTGTGTGTATTTTTAAAGGTGGTAAGATTACCTAAATATTACTCAGAAATTACAGTGATTCCCATGTTCCCCACCTCCCACACCTCCAACAACATCCTACACCACCATCCTTCATCCGTGTGACACAACACCCGCAATGGATATACACATCCTGGGACCTTGGCTTTTAAGACTCTTTCCTCTTCCAGATTTTTCAGCATTTTGACTCAGATATGTATATTTGTGTTTTATCATTTTTTCTCTACCTTGTAAAATGTTTGTAGAGCTTTCTAGATCTGCTAGTTCTGATAAAATTTGGAAAATGTGTGGCCAATATTTTTTCAAATAATTTTTCAGCTTCAATCTTTCTTTCTACTTGTTCTTGAATTTCAATGGTTAAGTCACATGTAATTCAGCTTTATTCATTTGGTTTCATCTATTTTCTTTCAGGGCTTCATTTTAATGATTTCTATTGATCTGTCTTCAAGTCAATGCTTCTTTTTTCTATCGTGTCAACATTGATCTTAATTTCATCCACCGAATTTTTATTTCCATTTCGTGTAGTTTTCATTACTAGGATTTCCATGTTACTCTTCTAGATTTCGAATCTCTCTTTTTTTTTTTCTTACCTATACCTATATTATATTCATCTTCTCCAGTGAACTTTTTTATGTATCATGTCATTCTGTGCTAACTTTAATTTCTTAGTTGGTGAATTTTTTCCTCACTGACTGGTATTTCTCTTGTTCATGGTTTACATTTTGCTTTTTCTTCACATGGATAAAAACACTGTATTACAGACATAGATGTCATAGCTGACATATAGAAACTCTAGGTTTTGTTTCATTACTCTGGCAGTAATCTTACAGAGGATCATCTGGACTCCTGTAGGCTTGGTTTTATACATTTTGGGGGTGGTTCTATTTCAATTTGCATGTAATCCTATAGTGAATCCCATAGTCAAGTGATTTTTTTTTCTAAAGCAGTACCATTTTGGGTTTTCAATAGAGAACATGAAATATTTTACAAACTAACTTGAAGGTAATAGAATTCCAAATTCTGCCTTCCGCTTGTTGGGCAGCAGTTTAATTCTCTGCTCAGCTCTTGTACTCTTCCACATATTGTGTTTCCTTGTACTCCTTAGAGTCTTGCCTGCTCATGCACTGTTTAGGGGCTAATCAAGTATTTATAGGGGATAATACAAAGATTTTGGTGCTCCCCCTATTATGGCTTTGTCCTTTTCTTGATTTATCCAGACCTAATTTCCAGCCACTAAGGTAGACCCAATCTCCTCAGATTCCTCAAGTGGCCAATCAGACTGTGGCTCTCAACTTGAACTGTATAGGCAGAGCTCCCCATGGACACTATGGTTCTCTCAGTGGAAAATCCATATTAATGTGGCTCTTCATCCAGTGTGGCCCCTTTCTTCCAAGGATCAAATCCCCTCCAGTTTCTACCTGCTTTTGTTTATTCTCCAGTGATTTCAGACTCCCCCTTCAAGTATACAATGGTCATATGAACGACTATTAGTCTGATAAAAGCTTCTCCACCATTACCAGAATTGGCACTTCTTAAGCTAGTTTTTTCTCTTTGTATGTAGCTCCACTGAAGAAATGAAACGATAGGATTCAACTACAATAAGGATTGTTATAAGATTTGTTGGAATAGAATTAACTTATTTATAGCTCAAAGGTTTTGTTGTTGCTATACAGTCTGTGAAAAACACTCCTGGTTCTTTTTATAAGAACTTAAATTTTTAAGACATCAAACAACTAGCAGTCATGTTGACTGCATGTAGGAATTCTAATGAGCTTTATGATAATGAATTCCTAGTTAAGATTTCAAAAATACTTGCTCTTGCTTTTAATGGGTATTAAGAGATGCATATTTTTATTTCCAGCAGCAGTTTGGTCTCACCATCCGTCAGCAGTTTGGTCTCAACAACAGCTTTAAAGGTTCAGGTTCACTTCAAGTTCAAGCAGATAAACTGCCCAAACTATATTTCAGCTCTGATATAATTAAACTCCTTGTTAGAGCACACTAGTTTACTACAGAAAATGTTATTTATGAAGATGAGAGTATATTGGAAAATGAACAAAGACAACAAAAAATCAAACAGAAGAATCAATATATTGCTCAGAACTGAACAAATTATTGACCAATGTATATACATTTTCAAAGGAGAAAGCCAAAAACTTGAAATCAATAAAATAAAACTGTAGGGGAGGATTTTCTTAACTAACATGAAAATTGGAAAGGATAAAAATTATAAAGGTCTTATATCTTTATATGATTTATAACAAAGCTGTAGTTTTATTAGATTTTTGAGTCATTTCAAACAATTGTGAATCCAAATTCTTCTTTGTATTCTGCATAATGTAGATAAAAGAAATTGGACTCACAATTGTTTGAAATGAAACCATCTTTTTTTCTTATCTCCTAAGTAAGCATTAACAAAGCAAAAATGAACATCTATGTAGTTTTTCTGTTTCCTATATTATATTAATTTATACCTGGAACAAGAGACACACACATAAATCTTGACATGACCTCTTTACCTTCTTTGGGTTTTCCAGTCCTTTTAGGGGTGGAGAAAAATATGAACAGGATCACACATTTTTACTTTAGATTCTTAGTTTCTCTTAATTCAAAAACATTTAATAACACAAAGAATGTGTGTGTGGTCCAAATTCCAAGAATACTTAAGAGAAAACTTGGAACTCAGAGTTTCTGAGACTCGATTTTTATATTCATAATGCTATTAAGGTGGCTTTTTGTGATGCTTCATTTTTTCCCAGGATATGGTAGAGTGAATTTCCTAAATATATAATGATGAGAAGAAAGCTAGGGTACATTGGAGTTGCAATATGAATCAGCCACAGACTAAAGCAATCCCTCATATATCTGGTTTCTTCCAATTGTGTGGTTATTAGTGGAGTCAGCAGGAGTCTTTTGTAGAAATTTGTGAAAGTGTAAATTTCACAATTATTAGGGAATGTTATTGGCATTTAGTGGGCAGGACCAAGATTGCTGGAAGTTTTACAATGTTCAAGGCTGTCATGAAAATTTTTTTAAAAATACCATATCTACCACAATCTGAATTCTTGTGAGTGAAGTCTGTTCATAATTACAGAAACTTAGAATGTGAGTTCATTCCACTATAATCAGTTTATAGCAGTTGTAGTACACATATACACACAAACTTACTCTTCTGGAAATACAATTATCTCATAAATTAAGGAAGTTTTAAGAATGTATTTTACCAAAAGTTTTTACATGATCAAGAAAAGCAAGTCACCAATGATGATACTCATATTACTTAAGTTGCTAGTACAAAATTACTCTAACAGTATCTTTTGAATCCAGTGTTTGTAAATATAAATATAAAGCACCTCAGTACTTCATTTTGCCTTCTAGAATGTTCAAACTCAAACTTATAAATCCAAATGCATGTTATTTCAATGTGGATTTTTCATTGAATGACTGCTTTACATCAAAGTTAGCATACTTATTTTCTTTAAATTATGTGAGTATGTTGGTTATATTGTATATGAGATTCATTTTTAAGCAAGTAAAGGGGTATACAATATTGAATGTTATGAAAGAATGTTAGGTCTGATAGTGTGGAAGACCACTGCCTTAGTTTCATGCTGTGTAATTGTGAGAGCTTTCTCTGTGTTATCTAGTGTGACTATGAAAGTTATTTTTCTCTTGCTTCCTCCTCCATGAACTTTCACTGACCATCCAAAGTAGATGTGTATTAATCTCCCCTTGAAAACTGGCCAACTTGTATCACACATATTTAGACAATGTAATATCTGCTCTTTTACCATCTTTCATGTTTTCCTAAATTTTTAACTTAAATTGTAAAAATTGAAACCAAACTCAGATATAGGGGTAGGGGAATGAGTGTATCTATAAAGAAGTAGCAATAGGGAGATCTTTGCAATGATGGAATTAATTCTGTATCTAACTGAGTTGCCAGTAATAAAAATCTAAATTTACCAATAAAATTAAATAGTACTATACCCATACTATGCACCAATGTCTGTTTTCTGATTTTGATACTGCACTATAATTTTGTAATATGTTACCATTGGGAGAAACTAAGTGACAATTACAGGGGACCCTCTCTATACTATCTTTTCAACTTCTTGTGAATCTATAATTATTTCAAAAATAAAAAGAATGAATAAATGAATGAATGTTTCAGATAATCAAATATAAACCCAAACAAACATTCTTTCTCTCTCATATATTGTGCATTCATTCAGCAGAGTTCTAGTAGTTATTAGGTTGATCATGTTTCCTATAACTATACCAGAAACATTGATTGGAGATGACTCCCGTCGAGTTACTAGAAATGTGTCTAAGCCTCAGGAAAGACCATTGGTAATAGCCTATTTTACATATTGCATTAAACTTCAGGAAAAAAATTTTCTTTCTGTTTGGTGGCATATATATTTACACTCCTCCTTGGATATTACTTCAGAACACTTTTCAATTTATGATTTTGAGTGAAAAGTATTAATACAACACTTATACTGCCACTAAATTTATAAGAAGTTGTCACTACAAGCTAAAATTCAAAGAGGACGTTCCAAAATTCAAAGAGGATGTTATCCTGGGGTAAGGGTAACCCCCTTACCCCAGGATTGAAGATGGGTTTTAGATTTAGCCCAATGTCATTCCTTCTACATTACATTATTAAGGATACACTTCTGATTTGGTTGTTTGGGGTTTAGAATGTAGATTCCTTCGGATTTATGTTTTGTTAAATAACTCTCATGAAGCATAGAAGGGCTCAGAAATGGAAAGCTGGAGAAAGAAGGTAGGAAAGTGGTGAGGAAGAAGCAGCATAAGGGATGAGAGAATGATAAAGAGGGCTGAGGGAGAGAGGAAATAATATATATTCACCATCTATTATATTCTAGTTATTATGCTCTTTATTTTGATATTTGTCTTTTCTCTAAATCTTCATGCCAACCATGTGAAAGGTACTAGAATCTCCATTATAACAGATGATAAAAATGAAGCTTAAATGGAGTAAGTAAGTTACCTACGAGCACAATACTAGTAATAATTTGCAGTGCAGAGACAGGCTGGTTATTTGACTCCAAAATCCATGACATTTCCTTTGCATGTCCTGCTTTCTCTGTGATGTCAATAGAACCATGATTCAAATCTGTTGGGCCATTTTTTGCTTGCCTGTTTGTTTAAGAACACTAAGTTTAGAATAATATTCTAGGATTTGAATGTAGGCTACAAAATGTATTTGCACCTGTGCCCTGTGCATATTAACTACCCATTTAAGTCTAGCTGAGCAGATACATTATCCCTACACTCTAGGATTCCTGTGAAAATTAAATGAGAAAGTGAATATAAAGATCTTAGATCAGTCCCTGACTCAAGTTGGTACTCAATAAATAGTAGTTAATAATAATAACTCCTTACCATAGTCATTTCTCATATAGGACTCAAGCTAGGCCAGAGACTAAGCTCACTTTTAGCAGTTAGCATTAGTTCTCTACTGTTCAACAAAAAGGGAAATCAAATTTGCTGGGTGGAGAGAAGTTGTCTCCTAATCCCTGAATAGTTCAGACATTACCATAAAAACAAATTTATACAATAAAATGTAATGTTTTCCTAACAGAAAGCACACTCTAGAATTTAATGCACTATTGATTCCTTGCCAAAAGAAGAAGAATGTTGAAATGTCCTTATCTAAGAAGAATTGTACTTTGAAGCCTGGCTGTCAGTTCACAGCATGAAGCAAATGTTTCAGAAAACAAACTGCTGTTGAGCTACAAGAAGTATGAGAAAGTGAAAATTATCAACTCCATATTTTTCACTTTTTCCATTTTTCAGGGAACATTTATAAAGCAAATCACTGTTTCCAAAGTTTTGACATGACAGTCAAAGTAAATAGGCCAAATCGTTTACAGCAGTTATAATCATGAAAAACTGACATAAGTTGATTTGTTTCCTTTTAATGACAAGAAGCAAAAGTCATGAACATTTGGGATAAACAAGCCAACTGAAGTTAACATCAATTTATTAAATCTTAGTTCACTAAATGCACATGTTTTAAATTTTTTCTTAACCTGACATTCAAAGACCTCTAAGATGTTTACCCTAAAATGACTTTCCAATATAATTTCAAATTATTCAACTTATATTGTGCTGCATATTCTCTGATTTTTTTTACTATATATTCTACACCAAACCAGCATATATGCTTTTATGTTTTTACTCATTCTTTTTTGTCTGCTTGGTAGATCTTCCACATATTTCTGATATGTTCAAATTTTACCCATCCTTCAAGATCTAAGTCAAATTCATTCTAACCCCTAAGTGAATAACCACAGTGAAATGTAAAAGCCCTGTCTCTGAATTAGCATTGAATTTATCTGAAGCAGTATTTTGGCACATACTACTATACTACATGATTTCAGATAAAATCTAATCATCCCTTTCTTTATAGTAAGTATCAGGGCAATTGATCTCACTTACAATATGAATAATATCTATTTATTTACTGAATTGTTAGTTGGTTACATCAAAAATAATCATATGCCATGGACAATGAAGTGTACTGCTTTCAGGGCACCAGAAAGTCCCTTTTGGCTTCTGGACTGATATTAAAGTTCCAAATAACTCATGGGGAGATGGGTTAGTTCCATAAATTTGCCATCTTTTCCAAATTGCTTTGGGGGAACATGGAGGAAATTATAAAGCAATTAGGACCACCTGTGTTAACTCAGCATTGATTTTACAAATTGCTATAAATATTATAGAATGGGACAATTAGAGACCCTGCATGGTGCCTTAAGTTCCCTTAGAATACCAAATTCTGGGTGGTATTTCCAGAGTACTCTGCAACTTGTATACCAGAACTTGCTAGGAGAAGGAAACATCCAAATCATGTGCACATTGTGACAATTCAGCAAAAATCTCATTTTTACACTGAAGGCAAAAAAATGGCACTACTTAGTTATTGGTTAGCAAGAATGTGTTAATTCATAAACATCATTAAGAATCATCTAATATAGTCACTGAAATTCAGAAGTGAGCAAAAGAGATAAGTTATATGATTTCAAGGTTTTATGGATTCGTTTTGTTTATATGTAATCCTAAATATACAATCAGTATCATACTGGTTTAAACTACTACTACAATTCAGATTTGATGTGATTGTAGTGGTCATTTTCCTCAAGAGTTTTTATTTATTTTGTTTTATTATTTTATTTCTTATGCAACCAGTTGAACAGAATTTTACAAGTTCTTGTCTCAAAGATAAATAGACAAAGTTAGGCCTTCTAAAATAGATAGCGATGGATTTTGTTCTGATGTAATGCAAACAACCCAATTAAAAAATTGGTATATTACTTGATTAGACATTTCTCCAAATAAGATACGCATATGACCAATAACTCATGAAAAGATGCCCAACATCATTAGCCATTAAGGAAATGTAAATTAAAACCAATTTGAGATACCATTTCACAACTACTAAAGTGGCTACTATAAAATTAAAGAAAAAAACAAAACAGAAAATAGCAAGTGTAGGAAAGGATATGGAGAAATAGGAACACTCATTCATTGTTGTTGGGAATATAAAATGATGGGCTGCTGTGGAAAATAGTTTGGTGGTTCTTTAGGAAGTTAAGTATAGAAATGCCTTATGACCTGGCAATTATATTTGTAAGTATATCTTGCAGAGAATTGAAAGCAGAGAATGTAAACAGATATTTACATCCAATGTTCATAATAGCATAATTCTAATTTTCCAAAAAACAGAAGCAACCCATCAACAGGTGAATGCATAAACAAAATATGGTATATACATACAATGAAATATTATTCAGCCTTAAAAGGCTTGAAGTTCTGATACATGCTACAATATGGATGAAACTTGAAGACTTCATATTAAATGAAATAAGCCAGACACAAAAGGACAAATAGTGTATGATCTCACTGATATGAAATAATTCAAATGAGCAAACTCATAGAATCTGAACTAGAATACAGTGTATCAGGGGTTAGAGTGGAGATAAGAAATGGGGAGTTAATGCTTAATTTGTAAAGAACTTCTGTTTGGGCTAATGGAAAATATTTCATAATAGGTGGTGATGATGGTTAGCACAACACTGTGAAAGTAATCAACACCACTGAATTATATATTTAAATGTGGTTAAAAGGGAAAACATAGGACTGTACAACTCAAAGAGTGAACCCTAATATGGATTACAGTTAACAAAGTTACCACACTAATGCAAATTATTAATAATAGGGAAAGCCTTGGGGGAGACATATGCAGCCTCTGTATTTTCAGCATGATTTTTCTATAAACCTACAACTTCTCTAATAAAAAAAATACAAAATAAAAAAATGAAACTTAATAAGGAAATTTGACAGTTTAAATATACATTAACAGAAGATTAATGTGTTAAAATATAAAAGGAGATACAACTTACTAGGCAAATTATGAAGGCTTTGTAGGTAAAATTTTATCCATATCCTTTGGAAACAGGTGTGGCATTGGAAAAGCAGAGACAGAGAAAGGAGAGAAATAATTTGTGAGTGGATAAATTACATGAATAGCATAGGAAATTAGTAATTATTTATGAACTGATTTAGGTAAATTATTTTGCGAAATTGTAACCTTGTTTAACTGATGTTTTCCATTTCCTTTTTATTCTGAAATATTTCATACATGCAAATTAATATATGTGGATGTGGATATGTAAGTGAGAAGATTTAGAAAATGTTCATGTCATTCGTAAAGAACAGACTGTTAAAAACCAATTCCCTAGAAGCCCTCTCAAACCCTGTGAAGTTTTCCTCAATGACTTAAGAAGCCATAGAAAATAATGGGCTTGTATTTTATGTTTTCAATTTCCTTATTTACCTTATATCTTTCACACTCAGAAATATAATAATCAAATGTTTCATTTTGCTTGTTTTTAATCTTTACATCAAAGATACATTTACTGTGTTCTTTTTTTTTTGGTTTGTTTCACTCATATATCTAGTCATATTGATAAATGTAGCTGGAGCTAATTTGTTTTTCATTCGTTTTCAAGAATACAGCATACTCATTATATTTTATCAAGTTAACTACACGGAATTTTCATCTTGTTTTTGGTAGCTTTTATTTGGTAAATAGTTGATTAATATTTATCAAATTTAATATTCTATATGACAATACACCTTAGAATTTTGTTCCACTTTTTGTAATTTATCAAATATTTTGTCACTGGAAACATGTAAAGGATGATGGATCATATGCACAATCACCAACCATGAATACTTTTAACACCTTCTTTTTCTTTACACTGATGTGGACAGCTACTAATTTATATAACCCACTAAATGATGGATAGCCTAATGTTATCAATGTCTTGGCTAGTTAGACTTTTTAATGAATATGTTTTCTGTAATTTTAGAAAAAGTGTAATAAAATATGTCAATGTAGCTTGTGGCTATATTAAGATTGCTGTGATATGGATTATGAATATTGCTACCTAATTCAAATAGGTATAGTAATCAACTTTTTAGTTATGAGTTACTAGTTCTTGATGGTCGTTTTGCCTTAACTTTTTAATTCCAAGCCCTTTCATCAATTCCCACCCCATTTTAATTGAAATGACCAAAGAACTATCAAAAAAAAGAGAAATGTATGTCAGTGGTTCAAAACAGGGAAGGGTGCCTTTCATATACTAGCAAAATCAAATATTCAGGCATGTTTCCTTGAAAGATATGTTCAATGACTGTAATTTTGGGAAAGGAATATTGAACTGTAATTCAACATAATTGAAAAATGGAATGGCTACAGAGAAAACAGGTGGCCTAAGCAGATCCCACAAACTCACATTGTTTTGTGAACTAAGAGCTACAATTTCAGCCAGGCTATGTGACATTATGTGATTGTATACCATGATTATATAAGGACTATAAAAGTCACTGTAGAAAGCATACTTGGAGTTAGGACAGAGAATATATAAAATGTTGACTCTTAGCAACTTTGAATGTGACTTAAAGCAGGAGAATTTTCATAGTGTATTTCTGATGAAGACAATCGTATCAATTATAGAAGTAGAGAAGTTCCCTAGCTAGCTTCAAGGTGCTCTTGAAACAAGAAAAAAAAACAACTTTACACATCAACGAAGCTCTTTTTTATGAAGAAAGGCTGGTATACTGCTAAATTGTAAAACTAAGGCTATGGGAAAGCTGAAAAGAGGTGGATAACGCACAGGAGTTAAAGCAAATGATATCACTGGAACAGAAAATAAGCCTTAAGTTTAAAATTAAAGATTGTGATACTGATTTTTGAGACTATTAATTAACTCATTGATTTTATTCATTTGTTAGTAAATATTTATTGAATGACCACGTGATGCCAGAAACCATTCTAGACACTGAGAATACAGTAATGAACAAAACAACTGAGTCCCTATGCTAAAGGGTGCAAATTCTAGTGAAGAGACATAGACAAACACAGATAAATACGTGAAGTGGTCATAAGTGCTACAAAGCACAGTAAGAAGATAAAGAAGGAAGATGGCTATCTATGGGAAAACAGAATTATGAGAAGTATGATTTTTGATGGAAAACTAAAATGCTAAATTCAAAATACAAAGAAAGGTGGGTATTTGCGCATGAAACTAAATAACAGTTGAAAAAAACTGCCTGAGATAATTTTGCGTGTGTGTGTGTGTGTAAAAGAGTGTGAGCATGCATGTGAATAAATTCAAGGAGAATATGTAATGGAAAAAGATACCATTGAGTTGAAGGAAACCTTGAGTATGTAGATGGAATGAGCTCACTAATTACAAGTGCAATTAATTAAAATAAGCTCACTTCAAGGAATAATGATAGTTCATATTTATTGTTTTATGTACTGTTTGCTGAAGCCAGTGTTATGTTCTTTCCCTTCAGGATATCATTTACTTCTTTGAACAATCCTATACCTGAGGTTATTTATGATTTTCCTTTTACCTTAGGGGAAACTGAAGTTTACACAATGTAAGTCACTTGCCAATAGCTGCTTTAACTAGCAAAAGGCAGAGACAAGTTTCAAACCCTTATTTAGTCTTATTCTAGAGCATAGGCTTTGTTAACACTTCACTACTCCTTAAAATCAGCAAGCATGAAAGCAATAAAGGAATTTCTCTACAAAGGAAAATTACAGGTCATTAGATCTCACTGCATGAAATGTTGAAGAAAGAGATATATTCACAATAATTTCTAGAAGGATGGGGTTTGGAGAATATTTTAAATTGAGAATTCCATTCAGAAAAGGCATCTAAGATATGTAAAATGAATATAAATGTAGTTAATATATAGGAGAATCCTCAGAATATACATCCACAGCGCTGTTCATGAACATTGATTAGAAAGTACATCAGTCAATTTATGAATTAGAACAATGAGGGAGGCAAGACTAAGAAAGAAACAATAAGAGGCAATAAAGGAAAACAGAATACCTTGTTCTTTTGGCTCTATCTTGGAATATAAAGTGACTATCAGAAACGATTGTTCAAGGAGAATTGTGTTAAAAATTAATAAAAATATAAATACAAAAAACACCGCATGCTAGGAAACACTGGTTGATGAGATGAGAGAAAACAAGTACATATTTTGAAATGCTAAAATTATCGTGTTTCAAAGCTGGTTTCAATATGCTTTCTTGTAAATGTTGTTAGAGGAAGAGACATTTAAGCATTTGTAATTTAAAGTTAACTGAAAATAAAAAGTGAGCTATTTAATTCTTAGAGAAAAAGGAAAAAGAAAACTGACAGCATGAACAAGGTATCAAAAGTTAGGACAGAAAACAGTTAGAAATTAAACTGATTTGGAATGAGAAAACAGCTAAAAGGAAATATAAACAAAACAAGGTGGTGATATTAATAACAACAAAATATAATTCAGAACAGAAGACATTAAAATGAACAAAGAGAAGAAAAGAACTTCAACCTTAAAATAAAAGTTTAGAAAATTCACAAAGGAGAAATAGAAATTGCTAATAAACTCTAACTATTTTAATCTCACACTATCAAAATGCAAATTAAAGTAAATAATTAAATATAATTAAAATTATTATGGCCAGTCTTGTTAGTGGGGCACATTATCACTTAGATGCTATCATTAAATGCATAAGATTGTACACACTTTAGGATGGTAATTTAGTAGTTTCCTATCAAAAGTTTTAAAAAATGTTGCTTCAATTATCAAGGTAATTTTTATTCTGTGAATTTATCCTAAGGAAACTATTCAAAGATGCTCAGAATGTTTTATGTATTAGAATGCCCTTTGTTAAATTATTTACAGGATTGAAAAATGGACACATCAAAATGTCTAAGCATTAAAAAGTTTAGTTAAAGTTTGAGATAAGAAAAAGTTAAAGTATAATGCAACCATTAAGGCCATACTTCTGTAGAACTGGGACAGAGATTATCATGTAATATTAAGTGTAAAGTACAAGGTAAAATATGTGTAGATTATGATGCTAATTTTAGATCTTATATTTTAATAGCTATGCATTTGTATAAAATTGGTTAAAATTGATGATCTTTTGGTTTTAAGAAACTAACTTAATTTTATTTTCTTCTTATGTTTCCTATTTTCTAAAATAGATACATCCAAAAGGGATATTCATATTTAAATTCTTCTTGTAAACTTAAAATATTAATATAAATTTGTGTGTTGACTCTCAGAGATGTCAAAATAATAAAGTGACCCTAACCAAGCCTCTCTCCAATATACAGACCACATATGATGTCTTAATTGTCAGTAGTCTTCTGTAATTCATGAAATAGCACCTTTTTGATCTAATACAGAGGTTAGCAGCAGGGTTCACAACGTGCTAAATCTAACACAGAGGTCCGGAATCTGAAACTGAGCCATGCTCTTGTAAATCATTTGATGAAAAGTCCAAGTGAATGTACTTGCTAGCATCAAGGACCTTCTAACTTAATCTACTTGGGAATCTCCTGGAATTGGCCACTTGACATAATTTAGCACTATGTCAGCAGAATAGAAATAAAATAAGACTTTTGAAATGAGGTAGCTTTTAAGTTCTTAGCACCATCTATTAGAAGATGTGGCTATACAGTTGTTATGGCTACTAAGGAGCTGGGGAGCATCCAAATCACAGCACCCTTCAAAGGAAATGAGTTATTAAGAGGCTGTAACAATAATAGCAGGTTGTTAGAGCAATGTCCTTTCCCCACAGATCCCACAAAGTGCCCAGTTCATGTTAACGGGCCTCTAGAATGAGTAGGTAGCAAGGGTGACTTCTTCATTTGTAAACAATGAAATTTCCTTTCAAGAAGTGCCGATCATGATCATGAAGCAATGTGGAAGACAAACTTAAAAAATTATGTCAGTTATCAATGCACATCCAGAAGAGCTTTGTGAATTAATGGTTTGTGATTGCATATAAGAGAGTGGGATCCCCAATTGGCAACACGGATTCACAAAGTGCTAGCTCTATTGCAACACTAAGCACTGCCAGGCTATTACATCAGGGAAACACTCAAAATTCCAAGATTTGGATTTGGGAAAGTCCTGACAAAAATGCTGCTATTATCCT
>JAQZBX010046913.1:0-20653 GCA_029593785.1 Cabassous unicinctus | reverse complement strand
AAAAAAGATGAAATAGGGGAGTGGATGTAGCTCAAGTGCTTGAGCACCTGCTTCCCATGTACTATGTTCTGGTTTTGATCCCTGGTACCTCCTCAAAACAGAACTAATGAAAAAAACAACTCTCACTGGGGAGTGGAAAGAGCTCAGTGGTTGAGTGTCTGCTTCCAATGAGCAAGTTCCTGTGTTTAATCCCCAGAACCTCCTAAAAAAAGAAAGAGCTAAAACTGAAGATCTAATTGCACCCTTGGTAGAAATAGAAAAAGAAGAACAAACTATTCCCCAATCAAACCATTTCAAAGGAAAGAAATAGTAAAGATAAATGCAGAAATAAATGAAACAGAATACATAAAACTATAGAGAATATCAATCAAATCAAAAGTTGGTTATTTAAGAAGATCAACAATGTCAACAAACTCTCACATGACAAAAATCCAAGAATATGCAAAGAAATAAAATCACAAATGACATGGGGACATTACAACTGGCACCTCAAGTAATAGAGGTCATGAGAGGATACCATGAAAAATCATAAGCCAAAAAGCTAGACAATGTAGATGAGGTAAACAAATTCCTAGAAAAACACTAATCACCTTCAATGACCCTAGAGGAAATAGAAGATGTTAACAACCAATCACAAGTAAAGAGATTGAGCAGTTATCAAAATATTGCCACAGATGAAAAGCCATGGATCAAATGGCTTCAGAGGTGAATTCTACCATTCAGTCAAAGTCAATCTAATACCAGTCTTGCTCAAGATCTTTCAAAAAATTGAACAGGAAAGAATGCTTTGAAACTTGCTTTATGAAGCTATTTTCACCCTAATAACAAAAGAAGAAAAATATATGAAAAAAGAAAATTACAGACAATATCTCTAATGAATATAGATAAAAATCCTCAAAAAAATACATGTAAAGAAAATACAAAAGCACATTAAAAGAATTATAACACATGATCAACTGAGTTTTATACCAGGTAAGCACAGGTGTTTCAACAAAAGAAAATCATTTTGTTGAAGATACCACATTGATAAATTGAAGAAGAAAAATCATGTGATCCAACCCAACCTCACACCCTACCCCTCACAGAGCAGTGCTTAAAAATCCAATCACATTGCTGCACCACTGTCATGCCTATCCACTTCAAAACTACACAATTCCACCTTCCATGGATAGTCAAACCCCAACCCCACTTTACTGTTCCTCATGGAGAAGCACCACCAAACCCATCACAACACTACACCATTCTCACACCCCTCCATTGGCCAAACACATACTTCCACCTTGTCATAGATTTTCCATATAAGCAATGACACCAAACTCTACTCCCTTTCTGTCTCCTGTAAAACAATCTTCCAGACACTAGGTCTGTGAGTCTGCTCAATTTGCTAATTAAAATCAGTGAACTCATGTCACATTTGACCATCAGTGCCTGCCTTGTTTCACTCAACATAAGGACATCAAGATTAATCCATGCTATCCCTTGTGCTAAACCTGAATTCCTTCTTACAGCTGAGTAATTTTCCATTGTATGTATATACTAGTATGCTTATCCATTCAGGTGTTAATGGACATTTGGGCTGCTTACAACTTTTGGCAATAATGAATAATGTTTCTATGAACATTGGTGTGCACATATCTGTTCTTGTCCCTGCTTTCAATTCTTCTGGGTATATACCCAGCAGTGGGATTGCTGGATCATATGGCAGTTCTAGATTTAACTTCTAGAGGAAGCACCAAATGTCCTCCACAATGTCTGGACCATTCTACATTCCCATGAGCAATGGATAAGTGTTCCCTGTCCTCCACATCCTCTCCAACACTGGTCATCTTCTATTTTTTTTATAGCCACAAGTCTATGGGTGTAAGATGATATCTCTTTTTAGTTTTGAATTGCATTTCCTTTATAGTTAATGATGTTGAGCATCTTTTCTTGTGCTTTTTAGCAATTTGTATTACTTGTTGGAGAAGTGTCTATTTAAATCTCTTTCCCATTTTTAAATGGTTTTTTTGTGTTTTCATTTTTGAGATGTAGGATGTCTTTATATGTGCTGGATATTAGGCTCCTATTGGATAGATGGTTCCCAAATATTTTCCAATTCAGTTAAAAATGCTGTGATAATTTTTATTGGGATTGCATTAAATCTGTAAATCATTTTGGGTAGAACAGACATCTTAGAGATGTTTAGTCTTATCCATGAACAAGAAATATTCTTCCATTTATTTAGGCTTTTTTATTTCCTTTAGCAGTGTTGTGTAGTTTTCAGTGTACAAGTCCTTTACAACTGTAGGTAAGTTTACTCCTAGGAATTTCATTCTTTTAGTTACTATTGTAAATGGGATTTTTTTCTTGATTTTTTTCTTAGAAGGTGCATTATTGGTGTACAGAAATGCTGCTCATTTTTTAATATTGATCTCTTATGTTGGCACTTTACTGAACTCATTTATGCATCCTAGAAGCTTTGTTGTAGATTTCTCAGGGCTTTCTATGCATAGGGTCATGTCATCTGCACATAGTGAAATTTTTTACTTCTTCCTTTCCAATTTGTATACCTTTTATGTATTTTTCTTGCCTAAGTGCTTGAGCAAGTACTTCTAACACAATGCTAGATAAGGGAGGGAACAGTGGGCATCCTTGTCTTTTTCCAGGTCCTAGAGGGAAAAGCATCCATGGAACTGAGGGGAAGATTGGGGCAAGGACCAGGTGAACACTGGAGTTTTGCAGGTCTGTGGTTGAAACTACAATGTTGGGAATGTTCTATTGGCAAATATGGCAGGGGAGGATTACTGGCGTAGGGTGTTGGATGTGGGGGGTATACAGGAGAGGGTACACCTGAGGCAGGATTCGATTGATTATGTTAGTGTTCATATTTTCATAGCATGCAATATCAGTGGGTGGTGACCCAGACAATAAAAAAGAAAATATTGAACTTTCATCCTGAGGAGTCCTGCTATATTCTAAATTAGAGGGACAACAATCCCTCCAGAAAAGAGGCAGTGCCTAATAAAGGAAAACAGACCAATATGTCAAATTGTCAATATTATTGCAAGTAACTATGATTCTTGTTCTTCAATAAGTGAAACTTAGTGGTTAACATAGGTTCAGATGAGATGGGTAGGGAAGAATAAAATAGATGGCACATAGGGCTTTTTTAGGGCATTATAATTGTTCTGCATAATCTTCCAATAATGGTTACAGGCCATTTTAAATTTCATCAAAACCTATAAAAGTGTACAGTCCAAAATTTAAATGTAGGATAAATAGAAAGAATGCCCCTTCCTTGAACTGACTGAAGCATGGCTGGGAGGGGCAGGGCCATATTGGACAAGGGTCCATTCCCCCTCAGTAGGATAGAGACTGGCACCAAGAACAGTCTGCTACAAAAGAATGTTAATTGTTCAAACCCTTGATTTACTGTTCTGGGAACCCCCATAGGAAAGCACTCACTGTTAATCATTCCATAAGCTATGCATTAGCTAATCCTCCTCTTTGTGTTGTGCTGCCTTATATAAGTTTTGTTTCCCCACTGTATGGGTGTGGTTGCTGCCAAATGACCATCATCAGGACATGTGAGTAAATAAAGTGTCATGGCTGCTACTGGCCTTATGACTTCTGTGTGGATTCTTTGGTATATCTAAGGTATTTGTTTAACCTTCCTAGGCTCAACACTCCTGCATTACAATTCACATAGTTGGCAGGATGGTCCTGAGAATACCACCAGGGATAAGGTGGTTGAAAGCATGCCAGCCATTCCAAATACTGTAGGGGAGCGCCTTCAGTAGGACTCTGGTGCAGGCGGGATTCTGGGGCAGTGATGTACTTTTATGTGGTACAAGCTTGCCCATCTGAGAGATGATTAAGGACCCATGAGGGAGTTGAGGGATGCCCCATACACTCTCACTGGATTAGTGCAGTTAGAGAAAGAGTAATGGAAAATTTTATTAAGAAAAAGCAATGTGCAGTGGCTGCAGTCATTGCATGGCCCTTCCTCATTACCTTGCATGATAGTACTAAGAAGATGTTAGCCAAAGCAAAGGCAAGGTGAGTGGAGGAAGACTTAAGAGTTGGAGCGGGATCTCTGACTGACGCAGGTGGATCAAAGGGAGAATTTAACTAAGAAATCAAAGGAAGCACAAGAACAGGTGCAGACAAAGGCCTGTCAATATGCATGGTTAAAGGAAAGAAGAATTACAACTATAAAGGAGTTTGCAGACTTCCACCTCTGCCTTAGTGACTGGTCTCTCTGAGCAACTAAAGCTGGAGATAGTGAGTCAGATGTAGAAAATCTAGAAGAATCTTTAAATCATGTTAAAATGCTTGTGCAAAGGAAGGCTAAATGACAGATATAACTTCCCACACAAGCAGAAATGCTAAATAAGGCACTTGTCAGTGAAATCATGCTTAAATAAAACATTCTGCTAAACAGTTAACTAAGATAAAGAAAACACTCCATGAGCAGCACTGCAAGCCCCCTCCAGCCTGAATGATGTGGCTGTGAGCTAGTGGGGGCTGATAGAATTAAACTGCTGGAAGAGTAGAAAAACTTAACAATATTAATGTTCTCTGTTTTTTTCCATGCTAATTCTAATTGGGCCTGTATAGTGAAATTGATAAAAATAGTGCTGATAAAGTTTAGTAACTTTTGAGCTGGACAACTTTATGAAAGTAAAAGAATAGAACAATGCTAGCAGCTTTTGTAAACCTGCAATTAAAAACATAGTACAAACCTGAAAGCTCATAATACTTGTGTAAAATGTAGAAAAGCTTGAATGGGATGTTACTTTGACAGTGTTTTATGCTTTAGTCACATTTTATTTTAATCATAATTTTTATCAAGGTATTAACAAGGAACTTTCAGTTTTGAATCAACAGCTTACTCCTGAACTTCAAGCCTAAGTGTACTCCTAAAGAGTGGTAATCTAAAATATATGTGTTAAATGTATACCTAAAATGCTAAAGTAGATCTTAACTGCATTTGTACTGCTCAAATATCCCAAACTGCTTACTGATTACTAGGAAAAGTGTTTCCAAAAGTGAGGTTGTATATTATGGGCAGCACAGATTCCAGAAGAAATCTTAAGAGCAGTAAAATCAGGGATGTGAAATGATGGAGGGCGTAGAGACAGCCATACCAAAGGAGTAAGAATAGGTCAAATTAATAAGCTTTGTTTATGTTAGTGCGTCATAACTCTTTCTGAGTTTGTTCAATATACATTTTGATACCTTTGGATGGTAATATTAAATTGATAAATGAAAATTCTTAAAAGAGCTCTATTCAAATGTCCAAAAAATTAAATAAGTGCTTATATTAATAAATAAGTATGGGGAAGCGGGTGTGGCTCAGTGGATAGAGCCCCCGTTTACCATTTGGGAGGCCCGAGTTCGCATCCCGGGGCCTCCTTGTGAGGGCATGCTGGCCTGAGCAGTGCAGTGGGCTGATGCAGCAACCTCACGGCAGGAAGCGGGTGTGGCGCAATGGATAGAGCACCTGTTTGCCATATGAGAGGCCCCGGGTTTGCTTCCCGGTGCTTCCTTGTGAGGGCAGGCTGGCTCGCACGGTGCCATGGGCTGATGTGGCAAGACCTCACAGCAACGGGGAGATAAGCAGACACAGAGAAGACACGCAGCGAATGGACACAGCAGCACAAGCAGCAAGGGGGGAATAAATAAATAAAATTTAAAAATCTTTAAAAAAAATAAATAAGTATGGATGCTAATAAGATAAAGTAGGATTATATATGTTAAATCTTTAAAATGATGAAAATTGTAAGTTTTGACTAATGAATTTACTACAAACCTCTTCATAAAAACTATTTTTGCCTAAATTGGAATGGTTTATTTTTCTTCACAGAATGGAATGAGGAATGTGAGACTTGAATGGATATTGAAAGAAGTGAAAATTTTGTGGAAGTGTTAAAACTAAAATTTGATGTTTCTTTAAGGAACTGTTTTGTCCAAAGAAAAAATGGCTAGTTTTCATAAAATCAGAATGGAAGTATGTGGGACAAAACTTGTAGAAAGTATTGTAGGAGGTAGCATTAAGTAAAGGAATGTGTTTTGTGAGGGTGAAATTTGTCTTAAGATGAAGTAACTATAGCCTATGTGGTTATGAAGAGTTATAAGGAGTTTGTAAAAACATTGTTTAAACTGAAATATTTAAATGGCCAATACCAGGAAATCATTATCAAACAGAAACTGAATTGATGCTAATAATGAAAGGTAACTTCATAACAGGAAAACCTGTCAGAGGTCACAGCTAACTGCATATTAGAGTGGTGCTAGGGAGAAGATGATCTTGATTCCATTAGGAATCTTAGGTTTTCATAAAATAATGGAGAAAGTAGTTTTTCCTGTACTGTTAAAATAAAATAGTTGTTAATTAATGTAATCATGGTAAAGGTGTAAAAGGGAAAAATAAACTAATGAGATAGTTAAGTTCATTTGATAAGTTTTAAGTTGAATGAAAAATGTTTAACTAAAAGGGATTCTTTAACTCTCTGTTAATCAAATTTGTATGAGTAGAAAGTTCATATGAACTCTTAAAGAGTATAAAATTCCTGGAAATTTAACAATGTTTCAGCATAATATTAGATAAAAGTATAATGTTGCTAATCATGGTTTTAATTATTTTTAAAAATGGTGTGTGTCACAGAAACAACCCTGCCTGGAAACCAAGAAGCAGATGCTTTGGTTCATATTTATCTGATTTGTCCCACCTCCACTAAAGAAGCAGATCTGTGGCTGCAGAAAGAGAGTGACCATTGGGGACAGCCAGGGGTGGTGCAAAACAGCAGATTATCATAAATTAAAATAACACCACTGCTGTATGCAGCAGTTGCAAATATTGCTAGTTTGTTGCAAAAAATTAATATCCATTTATATCACTATCACATTGTTTAGAACATGCTAAGTCTTTCTTTAGTATATCCTTAGGCAAGTCAAGCCAGCCTGCATTCACCTTCATGTGAGAGGGCCAATGGTGGATTTTGCAGTGCTTCCCCAAGGCTATGTGAATAGCCCAACCATCTGTCCTGGCCTGATGGCAGAGAATCTGGCTGCATGGGAAAAAAAAAACTTGTGGTTATAACTCTGTTTCATTATATTGATGATATGTTACCCAGTAATTCTTTTTCAGATTTAAAAGGAGCATCAGAAATAATGGTAACTTATCTTAAGTGTCTGGAAAGGGCAAACAACTGGGACAAGTTGCAAGGTCCTTGCTGCTCTGTCAAATTCTTAAGTGTTGTTAAAATATAATGTTTTCCCACACCACAAACTCCAAAACAGTTAATGGCCTTTCTAGGGTTGTTGGAATATTGAAGACCCTTTATTCCCTACTTAGCTCAGATATTAAAACCATTGTATGTGTTAATTAGGAAAGATTGTGTATGGAATGAGAAATTCCCCCAGTGGGCTCTTTTTTAAAAAAAAGCATAAAGAGGGCAATAACAGGCTCAAGCAGTAGGGGGGTGGACATTGACTTCCCTTGTGAATTGGATGTGGTCAGCATGAATATTGACTTTGGGTGGGGTTTGTGACAGAGACAACATCCTAAACAAATACCCCCTGGGTTTTGTTTTTAAGATTTATTTTTATTTATTTATTTATCCCCACCTTGCAGCTTGTGCTCACTGTGTCCATTTGCTTTGTGTTTTTTCCTGTGTCTACTTGTCTCCCTTTGTGGCATCATGTTGCTGTGTCAGGTCACCACAGCACATTGGCCATCAACTCACCATGCCTTATGGGAAATCTTTCCTTCACCAAGAGGCCCTTGGAATAAAACTTGGGGCCGCCCATATGGTAAATGGGAACCCAAACAATTGAGCCACAGCTGCTTCCCACCCTTGGGTATAAGTCACAATTGTGGGAAGGGGTCAAAGGACAATATTGTCCATTAGAAAAGCAACTATGTGCATCATACCAAGCCCTGTGGCAAGTTAAGGGATTAACCCATTTGTGTCCAGTCGCTCTGAGGACTGCCATCTCTATCCAGGGGTGGACTGAAAATACTAAAAATGAGGCAGAAACAATGGACTGTCATGGGCTGCCCTCTGTGGGGCACAGATCTGTGGAAGGACATCTGAGATGCCTACCAGCATCAGAAGGTAACTGTCTATCATGTCCCTGCCAATTCCTCTAACACCCCTCTCAGGACTGTTGAGGCAGATGCCCTCACAAAGATCCAGAGGCATATCATTAAGACCCAAGAAGCAGCAGATTGGCTCCACAGGAAAATGGACATCATGGCTACTGAACCCTTTGACAGCACTTTCAGCTGCCTGTGACTCACCAACAGCTCATGAACATCACCCATTGTGCTCACTCCAATGACTATGATATTAGTCCCCTCCTGCTCTTGGAAGTTGCAAGGTATGCTTTCATTTCTGCAGACCCTGCAATGGGACTCTTGTAACCAGCCAGCTACTATGTGCTACCTAGAAAATTTAAGTGCCCTATATGGGATGCCAGCCCAAACTGACAGTGACCAAGAAACTATGTTTACAAATCATCTCATGCAGTTTTAGACTATGGACCTGGATATTGTTTTGACTTCTTATTTTTATAAAAATGAATGACCTTTTAATGAAACAGATAAAGGATGATAAGGGATCCATACATAAATGGACTGTTTAAATTCAGCACTGGGGGCTGTGGCTGCAGCTCCAGTTAAGATGCTAACAGTTGGACCAATGCAGGCATTAAGTTTATGAGTTAAAGTGCCAGGTGCCCAAAAGGGGAAGTAACAATAAGTTTTTATTGCCTATGCCTCAAATTAAAAAAAAAACTGGGGAAAAATGATGTCATTTTCAACATACTACTGGCCTATGAAGCCTCACTTCTTGGGAATCTTAAATGCATGGGGAATAAAAGTCACCCAAAACATTTTTATAAAAACACAGTTTATAATCTGAAGTCTTCTATTCTTACTGAAACTCTGTGTGTCAATGTGAACTCTTCTTGTGCCCAAAATGATTTTTAATGTCACAAAAGGAACTTAAAAAATTTGGAAAAAGAAAATGTATTGTATTAGAAACCTCCTCATAAAGCCCCCCTACCTGGTACTTTGTTGTCTACTAATGAAAGTGTTGCTTGTATACTGTTAAGCCAGCATAATATACCCGTCTGTATGAAACAACAAAAGGAAATCTGTAATATGGACTCATTAGTCTCTTAGCAATCAGGGGTGGAGTTTTAATCTCTTGCTATTCACTTTAATGCTGTTGTAGTATATGGCTACAGTGCTCAATGCTCTCACTGCTCAGATACCACTGAAGACTGGTGGGCAGGTTGTATGGTAGAAAGAGCATTGGGGTGGAGCATAGGGTAAATAGAATGAATGCCCCTTCTTGAACTGCTTGTAGAAGGGCTGGGATGGGGAATGTCATATTGTCAATGGCCCATTCACCCTCAGCAGGGGAGAAAGTGGCACCAAGAGTGCAATCAGTATGCTACAAAAGAGTGTTAATTGCTAGAACCCTTGATTTACTGTTCTGGGAACCCCCCATAGGTAAGCACTCACTGTTAATCATTCTACAGGCTAAATACTAGGTAGCTCCCCTCTTTGTGCTGTCCTCCCCTATATAAGCTTTGTTTCCCCAATATACAGGTGCAATCACTGCCCAATGTCTGCCATCGGGACATGTGAGTAAATAAAATAGCATGGCAGCTGCTGGTCTTATGGCTTCCTTGTGGATTCTTTGGAATATGAAAAGTATTTGTTCAGCCTTCCCAGGCTCAACCCTCCTGCATTACAATAAATCATAATGTAAGCCATTGGCCCTTGTTAGTAGCAAAATTTAAAATTTGTACATCAATTGTAACAAATGTACTACCCATGTGTAAAATACTATTAACAGGGGAGAGGAGGAAAGGGGAATTTTGTTAGTCATGAAGGAAACACCTATATAATCTATGTGACTTTTCTGTAACCCAAAACTTCTTTTAAGATTAAAATGGAAAAAATAAGACACTGAGGGAAAATATGGAAGAAAATATCACTGTACATACAAGACAACAACCCTTTCAGTGATGAAAGACACAATGTATAAAAATTTTATTATTTCAAATTATTTTAAAATTTGTTGTATTTTATTTGTTAAAGCTATCATTATTTAATTTGCTTATTAATTAATAATCAAAGGGTAAATTGAAGGAATTCCCCTTCTATTATTTGATTATGTTGTTGGCTTCATTTTTGGAGTCTTTGGATCACAGAAAGGTCACAACCAGTGCAGGGGAGGATCATTACTATGACCTGTTGGTGAAGGTATGCATGTTTAGGGGCTCAGCTGGGGCATGCCTCTAAGGCATATGAAAATGTTCAAGATTTCATGGGACATTGACATAGTTGGTAGAGGTCCGCACAGTAACTGAAAGAATATTGAATTCCCATCCTGGGGAGCTATTTTAAATTCTCTAATAGGACAGTAAGAAACCCCTGAGTACAAGAGCAGTGCCTAGTGAAGGAGGACAGACCATTATGCCAGGCCCTTGATAATGATGATTGTACTTATGAACCTTTTCTTGTGAAATTGATACTTAGCCTAGTGTTATATTTTGTCTGAGTAACCTCCTGAAAGCCTTCTTGCTACTCAAATACTGTCTCTCTCTAAGCCAAACTCAGCATATAAATGCACTTCCTTACCCCAGTGAAGGACATGAGTGCAGGGGATGAGACTCCCTGGCACTGAGGGATTATTACCAAGCAATAACTAACAATGTATCTGGAAAAAGACTTTGATGATGAGGGTGAAATGGTAAATACAAATGAGTTTTTATGACTAAGAGATTTCAAAGTGATTTGAGAGGCATTCCAGAGGTTATGATCATGCATATCTCAGCAGAAGCTCATTAACTGCCCCAGTAAATGGTTCCTCAAATAGTGGTGTTCTTGAGAGATCTAGAGACATACTGAAACTACAAGCAGGGCATACAGCTCAGAAATTTGGAAACCTTTCACTGGGCATTACTTTTGAATTTATGCTCCCCAGTGTAACAGAGTTAGACTAATTTATAGTTTCCTATATATGGCTCTTCTGCCCCTTCTTTTGAACCTATAATTAGCAACATACTTGATAAATATATGTCCAAGAGACTAAAATCTTTGATCTGACCATGCAAAGTTTGATCACTGAATCTCAGCACATTTACAACACCTACACTCAAGTTCATTGGACTCACTCAGGACAACTAACAAGGTGATGATGGTGGGCAACACCCATCCCAAGGAACAGAGAGTGCCTGTAACTACAAGTGAGATAGTTCCATCCATCTGTCCTATGGGATCTAAGGCCTCTCTCAATCAGAGGCAGAGTGGACATCACCTTCCCAAAATTTTCAAGATTGGGGAATGAACAATGGACTAAAGTAGACTAATTAATCTACAATAGACTTATTGTTATTCTAGCAATGGAAGAACTTTTATCATTGATGTGGAAGTAGTGTCCACTGAGGTTAAGAAGGAAGACAGAAGGATGAATAGTTGTAATATGAGGTATTTTTGGGACACTGGAATTGTCTTACATGACACTGCAATAATGGATACAGGCTGTTATATATTTTGTCATAACCTACAAAATTGTGTGGGACACAGTGTAAAATATAATATAAGCTATAGTCCATGGTTGGGAGCAGTGCTTCAATATGTGTTCATAAACTGTAGCAAATGTACCAACTAATCAAAGATACTGTTATTGTGGGAAAGTTTGGGAGTGGGAGGGAGTGGGGCATATGAGTATCTCCTATGTCATGTAGCATTTATGTAATCTAAAGTTCTTTAAAATTAAAACATAATATAAAAATCATAAAAAAGAAAAACAGTGATTTTTGACATGGTTGTCAAGACCTCCCAGCTGGATCAGAACAATCTGTTCAACAAATGATGCTGGGAGAACTGGATATCCATATCCAAAATTGAGAGGATCCTTATCTCACACCTTATAGAACTACATATTTTAATGAAAGAAATGTATTGCCAAACACATCTATCAGTATAGGTTTATATATCTCACAAGGTTTTCCTAGGAATATTTTCAAAACTATATTCAGAATTTTAAAATCCACAAAAATTAGGAAATTAATGAAAAGTAAAATCCTTCATTTACATTCAGATATAAATTCAAATTCTTAGTAAGAAAACAATAAACATTCTTAATACTCAAGTATTTAAATTTAATTTTTCCCTGCAAAAACAAATTTCTAAAACCAGCTTCTCATTTTATCCAAGGAGAGATAGTAATAATAAAATGTCCTAGAGAGTACTATGTGGTCTCTTCACTAACACTGCTTTCCTACATGCTCCATATCACTAACCTATTTTATTTTTGTTACAAATTAATGTCAACCAGAAATGTTGATATTTTTTCATCTTCACATTATTTTTTAAATTTTATTGATACATATTAATTAACAATAAATCCATCCAAAGTGTACAATCAATGGTATTTGGTATAATCCATAGTTTTGCATTCATCAATTCAATCAGGTTTAGAACATTTTCATTTTTACAGAAAAATAAAAAATAAAAAACAACCAATCAAAAAAAATCTTGTAACCTCACAATCTCTCTATGCTTCCCCATGTATACATACCTGCTTTTCTGTTTCCTTCTCTCTAGCATATTTGTAATTATATTTTGTAGAACAGCCATATGTCCAATATCACCCATATTTGTATTTTACATGTGGTTTCACTATGTTATACGGATCCATGTTATACTTTTTAGCTTTCCTTCTAGTAATACATGTCCTTAGATTTTCTCTTTTGGCCACTCTCATACCCATATAATAGCCCTGCTAGTCACAAACACTAAGAAATGCTCTCCCCATTTCCATTCACTTCCAAAGATTAAGAAAAAAATATTTTAACCACTTCTGCACAGATTAACCATCAGCTTTCCATTCTCTACCCTCATTCTATTTTCTGGTGACCTATATTCTAATTATTAATTCCATGAGTTTACATAATATATTTAGTTCATAATAGCACAATCATACAGTATTTGTCCTTTTGCATCTGGCTTGTTTCAATCAATATAATGTCCTCCAGGTTCATGCATGTGGTCATATGCTTCATGACTTCATTTTTCATAGAGCTGCATAATATTCCATCATTATTTACACCACAATTTCAGTATTCATTGATCTGTTAATGCACACCTGGGTTGTTTCAAACTTTTGGCAATTGTGAATAACACCATTATGAACATTGGTGTGCAGATGTCTGCTTGTGATACTGCACTCAGGTTTCCTGGGTATATACCAAGTAATGGTACTGCTAGGTCACAAGGCAAGTCTATATTCAATATCCTTAGGAAGTGCCAAACACTTCTACACAGAGTCTGTACCATTCTACATTCACCAAACAATGAATAAATGTTCCTGTCTCTCCACATCCTCTCCAATATTTACAGTTTCCTGAATTTTTAATAGGGGCCAGTCTAATAGGTGTGAAATGATATTTCATTACAGTTTTGATGTGTATTTCCCTAATCACTAATGATATTGAATATTTTTTTTCAGGTGCCCCCTTGCCATTTGTATTTCTTCTTTGGATAATTGTCTTTTCAAATCATTTATCTGCTTTTTAATTGGGTAGTTTGTCTTTTTCCTGTTGAATTGCATGATCTCTTTATATATCATAGATATTAAACCCTTATCAGATATACCATTCAGTTGGTTTACTTTTCACCCTGTTGGCAAAGTCTTTTGAGGTGCAACAGTGTTTAATTTTGAGGAGGTCCCATTTATCTACTTTTTTCTTTTGTTGCTTGGGCTTTTGGTGTAAGGTTTAAGTAACTACCACTTACCACAATATCTTGAAGATATTTTCCTATATTTTCTTCTAGGAGTTTTATGATTGTTGATTTTATATTTAGGTCTTTGATCCACTTAGAGAAAATTATTTTTGAATGTGTGAAACAGGGGTCCTTATTCTTTCTTTTGGATATGACTATTGAGCTCTCTCAGCACCAATTATTGAATAGAGAGTTGTGGCCAAGCTGGTTGGGCTTCACATCATTGTAAAAAATAACTTGACTGTAGATGTCAGGGTCTATTTCTGAGTTCTCAATTTGGTTCCATTGGTCTATCTGTCTGTCCACACTACTATTATACCTTAGCTGGTCAATATGCCTTAAAGTCAGGAAGTAAGAGTCCTCCAAGTTCATTCTTCCTTTTTAAAAACATTGTTGACTATTCAGGGACTCCCTCCAAATAAATTTGGTAATTATCTTTTCAATTTGTTCAAAAATAGCTGTTGAGATTTTTATTAAGATTGTGTTGAATCAATAAATCACTTTAGGTAGAACTGACCTCTTAAAGATAATTATTCTTCTAATCCATGAACATAAACTGTCCTTCCATTCATTTAAGGCTGCTTTTGTTTCTTTTAGCAATGTTTTGTAATTTTCTGAATGCAGGTCCTATATCTGCTTGGTTAATTTTATTCCTCAACATTTGATTGCTTTAGTAACTTTTGCAATAGAATTCTTTTCTGATTTACTCCTCAGATTGCACATAAGTAGTGTATAGAAATGCTAATGATTTTTGCATAAAAATCTTGTATCCCAACACTTTGCTCAATTAACCTATTAAATCTAGTAGCTTTGTTGTGGATTTTCCAGGATTTTCTAGATATAGGACATATCATCAGCAAAGAGTGAATGTTTTACTTCTTCCTTTCCTATCTGGGTGATTTCGTTTTTTTATCTAGCCTTATTGCTCTAGCTAGAACTTCTAACACAATATTCAATAGCAATGGTGGCAGTGGGCATCCTTGCCTTATTCCTGATCTCAGCGGGAAAGCTTACAAAATTTTGACATTGAGTAAAAAGCTATATGTGAGTTTTTCCTTTATTTATTTTAAAATACTGATTAAGCTTACTTCTATTCCAATCTTTTGGAGTATTTTTAACAAGAAATGATGTGGTGTTTTGTCAAATGCCTTTTCTGCATCAATCAGAGGATCATGTGATTTTTCATCTTCAATTTATCTATGTGGTTTATTATACTAACTCATTTTCTTGTAATGAAAAACTCTTGCATACCCAGGATAAAACCCACTTGATTGAGGTATATAATTCTTTTAATGTGCTTTTGGGTTTTGTTTTCAAGTATTTTGTTGTGGATTTTTAAATCTATATTCATTAGAGATATTGTTCTGTAAATTTCTTTTTTTGTAGTTTGTTTATCTGGCTTTTGTATTCGCTTCAGAGAGTGTTTGGTAGCTTTCTTTCCTGTTCAATTTTCTGGAAGAGCTTGAGCAAGATTGGTATTAGAATGTCTTTGAATGAATGGTAGAATTCACCTGTGAGGCAATCTGGTCCTGGGATTTCATCTTTGGGAGGATTTTTTGAGGTACTGGGGCCAGTGATTGAACCTGGGGTATTGCATGTGGGAAACTGGTGCTCAACTACTTGAACCACATATGCTCCTCTTTTGGAGGCTTTTGATGTCTGTTTCAATCTCTTCACTTGTGATTGGTTTGTAGAGGTCTTCTTTTTCTTCTAGGGTTAGTGTAGGTGGTTCATGTGTTTCTAGGAATTTGTCCATCTCATCTACATTGTTAAGTTCTTTGGCATACAGTTTATCATAGTATCCTCTCATGATCTCTCTTATTTTTACAGGGTTCATGGTCATGTCCTCCATCATTTCTGATTTTATATATTTGCATCTTCTCTCTTATTACTTAGCTACAGTGGAAAAACAGCTAGGTACTGGCAAAGACATCGACAGATTGAGCAATGGAACCATATCAAGGACACAGAAATACACCCTCACATCTATAGTCAAGTGATTTTTTAACAAATTTGTAAAGGTCTCAAAGCTGAGCCAAAACAGTGTGTTCAAGAAATTGGCTGGGAGAACTGGATATTCATCTCCAAAAGAAAGAAACATGAACCCTGTCTCACACTATATATAAAATTAGCTCAAAATGGAGAGATGGGGCAACAAGTAGCTGAGTAATGTGTTTGAGCACACAGCTCATCCTACAGGGCAGTTAGCAATCTAAAGAGAGTTATCTAAAGCATATGTTTGGGGGAGTCAGGAGACCACAAGAGCATCCTGCAATATTCTTAAAAGAATGGAAGGAGACCACAAGAGCATCCTGTAATATTCTTAAAAGAATGGAAGGAAGAGAATGCCCATCTGCACTGAAGATTAGTGATTAGAGCACTCCATACTGTGGATGCCAGTGCCCACTGGTGGCATGATTCACCCCAGGAGCTAATCTGTACATGGAGTTGGTAGTTCCATTTCCCAAAATAGGGAGAGGAAGAGATGGTTGGGCACCAACTTTAGCTACTGCTTAATAAATTTGGCTGGCTAAAGTATAATCCTAATAATAGATATTATTTGAAAGTGTCCAAGTTACAAAAAGCCTGGTAGCCATCATTTTAACTCTATCCTGGGCATGAGGTGAAGTGGGGCTATTTAAAATCAAAGAGATGGTAGAGGCCATTTTCTTTCCACACAGACCAAATTGCAGCCCTAGCTAGGATAGGCTCCATCCCCAAGTCTGGCAGGAAAGAAGCTGGGTGAACCTGCACCAGCCTCTCCATAAAACTGCAGGCACTTTCAGCTGGCACATCCTGGACAGTCAGACATCTGGGGTTCCATCACCTACCCCAATATGATAGGAGGGTAGCTGTGTTTCCTCAGCTTTCTGGGCATCTCTAGGCCTATTTATCCCACACAAATTGTTCTGTTGAGCACCTGGGACTTCACCCCCACACTACATAAGATAGGAGGGGGCTGGAGTTTCTTCAACCTCACAGGGCAACTGCAGCTACTTTTGGCCTGCATGATCTCAAATGTTGGGTGTTTGTGGCTCACCCTTTATTGGACAAGAGGGAGTAGTATTTCCCCTGCCTCTCTAGGTAACTGCAGATTCTTTCAGCCAAAACAAACTGAAGAACCAGACACCTATGACACCACCCCATCCCCAAGTACCATAGAAGGGGAGATGTGTTTCTTCAAATGTTCTGGGCAACAGTAGGCAATTTTGGATACACATACTGTAATGTTGGGTGCCTATGGATCCATCCCAACCCTCCAATAGAAAAGGAGGGGACTGTTGTTTACTCAGTCTTTATGGGCATGGAAGTCACTTTTAGCCTGCATGAACTGAACTGTTTGGTGCCTGTGGATGTACCACCACCCACAATAGGATAAGAGGGGTCTGCTGTTTCCTCAGCCTCTCCAGGCAATGGCAGGTACTTTTGGCCTAAAGGGAATGAATTGTTGATGCTTCTGGATCCACTCCCACCCCTCAATAGGATATGAGGCGACTGGTGTTTCCTCAGCTTCTCCAGACAATAGCAAGTACCTTTGGCTGATATGGACTGAACTATTGCATGCCTATAGTTCCATCTCGACACCCTAAAGGACAGAAGGGGCAGTACTCCCTCAGCCTCTCATGGCAATTGCCCAAACCATTTAGATTTTGGGGCATTCTGGAAGGTCCATCTCCACCCCTGACAGAGGAGGAGAGTGGCCATTGCTACATCAGTCTACCTAGGTAAATGTGGTCATTTTGGAAACATATGGCAGAGATTACTGATGATACTTGCAACTCCATCCCCACCCTCAGCATGGGAGGAAGGGGTGTGAAGATTTATCAGTCTCTCTGGGCAATAAAGATTGTCTTGCCCTTCACAGAGTGGATTACTATACAAAGGTGCAGCACTGTCCCTACCCTGGTAGAGGAGAAAGTTGAGAGAAGCATCATCAGTTCCAGGGGTAATGTGGGAAGCTTCAGCCTCCACAGCTTACCAACACCACAGTTGATAATACAGATGGGCATTCTCCTTTCATTCTTTCAAGGATGCTACAGGATGATCTTCTGGTTTCCTGAGCTACCAAACATATGCTTTAAATAGCTCTGTTTTGACTGCTAGCTGCCCTGTAGAATGAGCTCACTGAATAGCTCACTCAGCCACTTGCTTGCCCCCTTCTCTTCATTTTGAGGTAATTTTGTATATGGTCATGTTTCTTTTGGAGATGAATATCCAGTTCTCCCAACTTAATTTGTTGAATAGGCTGTTTTGGTTCCTTACTACACAAACCAGTAAGGAAGAAAAGACAAGGAAGCCCTAAACTTAAGAGAAAATCTGCACCAAGAATAAATACACCTAGTTATCCAGGTGCCAAGACACCAACAAAAAATTTCAATACATACCAAGAAAAAGGAAGACATGGCCCAGTCAAAGGAAAACGATAAGCTTCCAGATGGCATATAGGAGTTGAGACAATTACTCGTAGATGTTCAAACAAATCTCAATAAATTCAATGAGATGGCTAAAGAGGTTAAAGATATGAAGAAGACACTGGGTGAACACAAAGAGGAATTTGAACGCATACAAATAAAAATAGTAAATCTTATGGGAATGAAAGGAGCATGCATATAAAAATAGCAGATTGTATGAAATGAAAGGCACAATAAATTAAATAAAACATACACTGGAGAAAGTGTATGTGGCTAAAGCAGTTGGGTGCCTGCCTCCCACATGGGAGGTCTTAGGTTCAGTTCCCAGAGCCTCTAAAAGAAGATAAGCTGATGCAAAGAGATGAGGTACATCACTGTCACTCAATAGAGCTCGGAAACTTTCAGCCATTATTTCTCAAGAAGAAAGAACATTCATGAACATTTACGCACTTAATCAGGTCACCTTAAAATACCTGAGGGAAACACAGGAAAAGCTAAGTGAAGAAATAGATATCTCTACAATTATTGTGCGGGACTTTATTACACCAGTACACCATTATCACTATTAGACAGACATCTCGACAGAGGATCAGTAAAGAAACAGAGACTTGGAATAAAACATTAGAAGATCTGGACCTATAAACCATATAAAGAACACTACACCCAAATACAGTGGGATATACATCCTTCTCAAGTGCATATGGATCATTCTCCAGGATAGACTGCATTCTGGGCCACAGAACAACTCTCAATAAATTTAGAAAGATTGAAATTATACAAAGTAATATCTCAGACCTTAAGGGAATAAACCTGGAAATCAGTAAGGGGCAGAAAAAGAGATTAGGCACAAAGATATGGAAGTTAACATAGTCTCAGACAATCAGTGGGTCAAGGAGGAAATTGTAAAGATATAAAAAGCTATCTTGAAACAAATGAAAATGACAACAAAAATATTGAAACATATGAGATGCAGCAAAAGCAGGGCTGAGAAGGAAATTCATATCCATAAATGCCTATAATAAAAAAGAATAAAGAGCTATAATGAAAGACCAAACAGCACACCTGGAGGAATTAGAAAAAGAACAACAAACTAACCAAAAAGCAAGCAGAAAGAAGGAAATAACAAAGATTAGAGCAGAGATAAATGAAATTGAAAATAAGAATGCACTGGAAAAATAAACAAATTCAAAGCCAAAAATTGAGAAACCCTCAGCTAGACTAACAAAGAAAAAAGACAGAAGATGCAAATCAATAAAATAAGAAATGAGAAAGGGGATAGCACCAATGATCCCAAAGAAATAGAGTATCATAAAAGGATACTTTGAAAAATTGTATGCCAACAAGATAGATAATTTAGAAGAAATGGACAAATTCCTAGAAACTCACAAGCAACCTACATTGATGAAAGAAGAAAATATTGAACTCAACAGACCAATCACAGGTAATGAGATAGAATTAGTCATCAAAAATCTCCAAACTATGAAGAGCCCAGGACAAGATGGCTTCACAGGTAAATTCTACCAAAATTCTAGGAAGAACTAAAACCACTCCTGCTTCAAATATTCCAAAATATGGAAGTTGAGGGACCATTGCCTAGGTCATCCCTTATGCCATCATCACCCTAATACCAAAGCCAAAGATGCCACAAGAAAGGAAAACTTGTACCAAAGCCTCTAATGAACCTAGATGCTAAAATCCTCAACAAAATACTTGCTATTCATATTCAACAATACATCAAAGGAATTATATAGCATGAACAAGTAGGTTTCATCCCTGGTAAGCAATGAAGGTCCAACATAAAAAAATCAATCATTGTATTATACCACATAAACAGATCAAAAGAGAAAAAACACATAATCATATTTATAGATACAGAAAAAGCATTTGAAAAAATATGGCCCCTTTCTTGATAAAAACACTTCAAAATGTAGGAGTAGAAGGAAACTTCCTCAACATGATAAAGGGTATATTTGAAAAACCTACATGTAACATTGTATTCAATGATGAAATCCCAAAAGCTTTCCAAGTTCAGGAACAAGACAAGGATGCCCATGTTCACCACTCTTATTTAACATTGTGTTAGAAATCTTAGTTGAACACTTAGACAAAAAAAAGATATAAAAGTCCTCCAAATTGTAAAGGAAGAAGATTAAATTTCACTATTGCAGATGACATAATCCTATACATAGAAAGTCCTGAGGAATCTACAAGAAATCATCTAGAACTTATAAATGATTTGGTAAATTGGCAGGGTATAAGATCAAAGTGCAAAAATCAGTAGCATTTCTGTACACCAATAATGAGCAATCTGAGGAGGAAATCAAGAAAAAAAATTCCATTTACAATAACAAATAAAAGAATCTAATACCTAGGAATAAATTTAATTAAATATGTAAATGACTTGTACACAGAAAACTACACAACACTATTAAAGGAAATCAAAGAACAC
>JAQZBX010046912.1:0-20632 GCA_029593785.1 Cabassous unicinctus | reverse complement strand
TTTTTTTTTCAGTGATGAGTAGGTTAGAGTGGAATTGGTCATCCATAGGTTTGGAAGTAGAGGAAGAAAATGTTGAAATTTAAAAATAGTTTAAGAGCACCAAAACCAATGGAAGTTTTCAAGCAATATCATATCCATACTTTGGTCATCATGCAAGTAAACATCACCAACATTCTAATACCTTAAAAAATGGCTTAATAGTCACTGTATTCCAGAAAAAAAAAATATTTGAATTTTAAAATGCTAATATTTCTAGGAATAATCACAGTTCCTAACTGAGTCAGGAGTTGTTTAATCGCATCAACTTTTAATTCTTAATATAGCTTGAAGTTATTTACATTAAGGGCAAAGAGCTTGTTTTGGGGAGAAAGTGATTCTAAAGTAAGTGGTGTCTGAGGGAGTAGAGTAAAATGAGAGGGGCTTGTTTGCATTTAGAGCCCTCGAATATGACGGAAACCTAGGAAAGGAATTAGAAGAACAGTAAAGACAAACCAAATCTATTGAGAAAGTTTGATTTTGCTGTAATCTGTTTCAAGAAAATGTCATGTAATTCTTTTGAATTTTTCTTTGATCTGTCTGTTTTTCATAGTATCAATCTCTGAGGATTCAGACTAATAAATGATAAATAAATATTTACTGATAGCTGATTATGTGTGTTGAATAAACGTATGAGGTCAATCATTTGGGGGAAGAAAAAAAAAAACTTAAATCTGACACAGAATCAAAGTCCAAAGATCAAAGATTTTAGGAGATAAAATGGAGGAGAGATAAAAATCATTGAAATTGTGCCATGAATGAGATTTTGGTAGATGATTCATAGTTTTGAGGGAGAATTCGAGCTGGGGAGAATGCAGATGGGTTTTATGTAAGAGGATGCATTTGTGATAGAACTGAAAGCAAGGAAAGGAAATGAGATTGTGGAGAAGGGGGTCATATACTCCCTGGGAAAGTGCCTGTGGATAGGATGAAATAGAATTCATGTACATAGAACTACAGCTATTTAGGAATGGAGACACAGAACAGAGACTGGAATATTCGAAAATATTGAAAATTTGAGTCCCAATTAAGTAAATTTGGATTATTTTTCTATAGACACTTTGTGTAAGAGATTCATATTACTGAAGAAAGAGTGAGTGTATAATATGATTTGCGAATTTACTTGAAAAGGAAGGTAAAAAGGCCAATTTATTGGGCTAATGCAATGGTCCAGTGAACAGGCAATACAGTCTTACCTAGGGTATTGGCAGTAAGAATTAAAAGACAAGAAGACAGCATTATTAAAGTAGATTTTTATAGACCTAAGTGTGAAATAGGTCTTTGTAGATTTTCCTGATTACCTAGTCATAATACTTAATATTTTTCTCATACATTCTGAGTGTTAAACAACCAACATATAGAGAATTTTGGGATACAACGTATCTATAAATCAGGAGCAGCTGCTCCGTGCACTGTACTATATATAATGATATTCTAAAACCATCATAAAGACATTCTATTTAGATTCTGAAAACAATATAATATACTGTAAAAAGTCACCAAATATCCTTCAGTAAATTTAGACATGATTCTGTCTCTAATCTCTCTTTTGCATGTTACTTGTACACAGCAAACTTCCGCTTGCTAAAATCCAAAGAGAAAACTACCTAAGTACATTTTAAAATTTAAGCTGTGAAGCAGTAACATCATTTAGTGAATACATAGCCATAAGGAAGTGTAAAAGAAATTTGCCCCACAGATTGATTACCTAATCTAATATTAACTAGAATTCTATTCATTTTACATTTGGTACACTTGTGATTCAGGTAGCACCTAACCAATAGTAACCAGGAAGGCAGAATAAATAATATATGTTAGAACACTCTTGCACTCTAGGATCTTTTGACTATACTCAGAATAATTTCTAGTATGATATAAAGCAAAAGTTTCTGAATTAAAACTATGAAAAATTGATAGCTAACATTGGAACAAAGATGTCTTATTGTATTTTGATAGTTAATACTTAAACGCAGTTCATTGGCACCATGGTCCTTGCAAGTGTTAATACATATAATATATATATATATTTGAATGAAAACATAATGGTAATTAACCATAGTGGATATTACAAAATTATTTTATGAATCCTAATATTTCCCTTCAAAATAATAAACACTATACCTGGAAATATGATAGCTCTTCATGTAATAAATGTGCTTTATCAAACAGAAATTAAAATCAAATCATTAAATTCTTCTCAATTCTCAATAATAATTGGTATATGATCAACTGGTTATTCATCCATATTAACCAGGGGTTCTTTAGGACTTTGAGCTAATGTGTAGAAAAGCAAATGCACACGAACATTCTGTAAAAGAATAGTGGAAGCATTTGCTATTCCTCTTGTTAAATTTATTTTAATATCTCTCTTTTGCAGTATTACTAGTCTGCCTAAGTAATTCAGTCACAGTGTCTATTCAAATCATAGAGAGACTAAATGGTAATTGTTAACGACTTTGTAAGTCATTAGTCAGTCATTAGTCTTTAGTTGTTGAGTAAGAACAAAAGGTTTCTCTCATTACATAAAACAGATTTTGTAAATCTCTGAAGCTTCTGTTAAAAATGGCCAACCAAACTTTAGATTGCATTATTCTGAAAAGCAAAAATTTGCTCTAAATTCCACCATTTCTGATTTGTTTTCTTCTCTATTGCAAATGTCTTAAACCACATAAAGAAAAATTCTAGTGTGTCCTCATAAAAATATCTTAATTCATTTTCTTCCTCCAAAGGTGTGCTCCTGTAACTAATTTGTTCAAGAGCTTTTTTATGCGAAAGGAATAGCCTCCAATTCAGGGCCTTTCACAGCAGGGATGGATCCTGCTCCTTGTAGACTAGCCCTTCTGAGTTTCTTTTATCATGCCACATGTAATCCCACCTCCTTGGAACTGTCCACATGCAGATTTTCATTAGATGTTCTCAAAATCTTTCTGCTTGTAATGGAAAACCCCTCTCTAAAAAAAAAAGAGAAAAACCTAGAAAATATCAGAAATGTAGAGTTAGAAGAAATCTCAGTGGCATTTTAATTTAACCTCACAAAAATCTGTTGTTTAGAAAGTTTAAGTAATTTCCAAGTTCTATATAATTGCTGAACAGCACAATCAGGACATAACCTTACAGCATTATGTTTGTGTACATGCATATGTGTAGTTGGTGAAAGTATGCTGCCACTACTTTAATTTGTTCTAAAACTGCTTCCTGTAAATTAAGCATTAAACACTAGTTTTTGTAGACAAGAACTATGTCCTTCTGATTTTATAAAATTTTATATCATCTACAAATTAATACAGCTCTTATTTTCTTTGATATCTGACTTCTGCCAAATTAAGAAAAAACAATAAAAATTTTTACCATTAGAAGATACCTCTCTTTTCCCAAACATGGGGCATAAATACAGCTGACTTATCTCTCAAAGGGGAGGTATACACCACAAATGCAGTGGATCCTAGAAGACTATGTTTGGGTTTATCCAGGACAACCAGAAGCAAAAAAATAATCTGTGTGGTTTTCAAAAAGTTAAATCCTAACCAGAACTCATGTGTTTAACCAAGTTCAGAATTAGGGCCAGGCTAGTCACTGAATACTCAAATGAATAGGGATCTCAAAACCCAGGAGAACAGATTAGTGGAGAATTTTATTAATGAAAATTAGTTTAATTTTTAAAAACATTTAATTATAATTTATTTAAATATTCAAAATTAATATACATTATTAATATTTTAATAAATGCTAAGAAGTAGTCAGAGGCCCATTTTACATGTGAATTAGTTATATGGCAGAGAACTTACCTAAGACAAGACTCTATAACAAAATAGAGAAAGGATCTTTTTTCCAAAAGATACCATGGCTGTTTTATTTTGTTGAAGTTTCTGTTTCATATATATGTTGTTTTCCATGGATAGTATATAAAAACGGTCAACAGATAAAGTTTTGGTATAAATATCCTCACTGGAAAAAACTCTGACTCTTATCATGGGTATTTCCTTTGGGGCTCAAGATCTGGTTGTCAGGGATACCTGGGCACAAAAATTTGAATAACAGAACTTGCCTATGGGTGAAAAAAAGGTAAAGTTCCCAAGACAAATGATAAGATATTATATGAAAAGTAATTAAATAAAAATATACATATGCTTTTATTGTTTATGTCAGATTATAGAATTAATAAAAGAATAAAAAAGATAGTACAAAAACATCGAAAGTATAACAGAAGAAGTTTTAAAGTATTAAGGAAATGCCAGTTCAGTAATGGTGGTCAATTTAGAAATTAATCAATGTGCACTCAATTGTTAGAAGGAAGCATTTTTGCTTCCTGCTTTAAAAAAAAAAAAAAAAAAAAAGCCTGTATTGGAGCCTTGATTGCCTTAAGATTAGGAGTATCTCTTACAAGTATCTTATCTGTGGCTATTCTTTTGTATCTGTGATCTTTAGAGATGAAACCTTTTATGTAAGGCCCTGTGACCTGAATTTGTCCTTTATACATTGCCGTAGAAAAAGGATCATAAGGCAATTTCAAGTCCTTAGACTCAAACCTTTGTCCGTTGAACTTGAAATATCCTGATGTTAGTTATTAACTATAGCATGAAAAGTGATGTTAAATGAGGGATGTTAGAGGATGTCATATGACTAATCTGAGGAGACATAGGAGTGATAAAAGAATCAGCAAGTGAACTATATGGGACAAAATGACCATGACCTTGGAACTAGAAGAAGGAAATCTCAGAAGAAGAGGAAATAATGGACTTTGGATAAAGGAGGCTGCATTTGAAAAATGCATTATATTGCCACACACACAAAAATTGAAGCTTTAGATCAAGATTTTAACAATTTCACGGAGCAAATATATTTCTGTTTTAAAAGCAAAAAGCAGGCCTTTTCTGATATCAGGTACTTTTGATGTTTTTATATTTGGTCTATTCTATCACATTTGCCTGACGTTGTCAGTGGATCAAAAAATACTCAGACTATTATAGTCACTTCTGGTAAACATGTGCCAAGAATCAAAAACAATAAATATACGATCTCCAGACAATGTCAGTATTTTTAGTTGTTTATTTTTTTTCTTTCTCAGAATTTGAAAGTACTTCAGCATTGGGCATATGTTGGGGAGAACCCACAGAAAGCCAAGTAATTGTTCTGAGCATAGAATATTATGAATGTTATTGGTAAAAGGATGACAGATAAATAACTAGAAAATGATGAATGTAGGAAATTCATGTCACCTACTTGAGACAAGGAAGAAGAGAAGTAAAGAATAAATTTCCTCAAAATTGGACTCAGATAAGGAGTTACATATTCTCTATAGTTATTTGCCCCTGATTGCTAAGGCAACTATTGGCTTTGCTATTACTACCATGGTACTAAATCATCCTAAAGGTGGTGACTTCTTTCTACCACTTTTTATTGTCTAGAGCCCTTGAGTCTGAATTATAGACAGAAAGTATCCCATCTTGGCTGATGTCAAAAAATAGAAGCATTAAGAAGCAGTTATATTCATTTATTTCCCATAAAGAGCTATTCTTAATTATGATAAATTATTCATCTGGAGATACAAATACATTTTAGTGTATTTTTTCTATATTACAATTGCATTTTTTTTGCTTTATGTTAACACATGAAGTTATTACTTACCCATGATTTAAAAAAAATAATTCAAAGAAAGTTTTTTTTTCTTAGATACTCATAAAAATAAATCATGTCTATTTGTTTAATTAAAAATCAAGTCCACTTACGACATTTTATTTTGATGCTTACTATGGACTAGTTATTTGAGTAAGTCACATCCCCCACCTACCCCCACTTAGACTCCAGAAAGCACACTTTGTGAACATGGTAATTAGTCAAATATTTCTGAATAATCATTGGTGATGCTGAAAGTTTCTGTAAAAAATAAACAGCTATCACTTTCAGCTTCTAGATTTCGCCCATGAAAATTCTTACCTTGCCTACATATTGAGTGTCTGTACCTGTGTACTCTTCCAACAAGAAGAACTGATTCCACATCCAGCCACGTTTCGTGCGACGTAGCATTTTACTGTCATCTTTTGTCAGATCCACTCTCCTTTTGCTTTGCAAATAGTTGTTAGCGTTGTCTTGTAATGGGTTGGTGTCAATTGTATGGAACATATAAGTCCAGATGAATAATGGCAGGCAATGGTAAGTCCTCATTATCTGCAGTTTCAGTAGGAGGTCAAATTCAATGTTTTGTCTGTTTCCCCTGAGGGGTAGGAGGAGAAAAATGATTTTATTTGGTTGTGTTCCACTTTTACATAACTTGTAACCTGGAAAATTTATTCAGTGTTAATCAATTTTATAAGTAATATATTACATAACATATATACACATTATTTTTCTCTATTATATCACAGTGAGCAATAATTAAAAAGTCAAATATCTCATAAATAAACTGGAAGACATACAGCTCAAGTAAAATAAACAGTAATGTAACCACTTTATTAAATCACAGTTATGAAAATCTGAATATCTTTTAAATTTAAAACACTATTTTGAAAAAAAAACTCTACAATATAGCAATTTTTAGTGATTGTATTGAGTGCCCCAAATTCTTTAGTTAAAAAGAGAATATTTATAAATATATACATATATGTGTGAAGTTATACACTTTAAAGGACACTGCTTTCTGCCCATAATAAACTAATTTTGACAAACTTCTTTTCTTTAATAGGTTGAGATGTTGCCTAAAGGTAAATTATATACTACCAAATATATCATAGTTTGTGTCTTGCAATTATTAGCATAATGTTGAGTCTTTACAATTGATAACTATTTTTTCCAACAAACAATTATTATTTCTCTAAATTTATTTAAGTTTGAGGAGCACAAACTCTTAAATGGAAATATTATACCTGATAATTGCAAACAACAATATATATGTCTCTTCAAATAATAAGGTAAAATAGCACACACAATTGATATTATAAAATAAGACATGGCTGCTTGAATTATGGGATAATTTGATTCAAAATTTTGAAACAATTTCTTTCTGTTGAAATTGTAAATTGATTCTTCTTGAATTAGAAACAATAGTGCATTAAATATTTCAGAATTAATTTTATCTATTAGCAAGGTGGTCTTAATTTAGAACATGTGATAGCATTATTATTTTATTATTATTTTTTTTTCTGTAAGCAATAAAACCCACTTCAAACTAGTTTTGACACAGGAAGATTTCATGTGGTTATGAAATCAAAGTAAGTGTTAGAATCAAAGAATAAAAGGAGCACAGAAACAAATGGGCATTTCCTAATCATTAAAAGTGGAATTACGGGATTAAGTGCTTTCATCTCTCAATTCCTTTCTCTTTCTTTCCCTCTTTTCCTCCCTCCTTCCCTCTCCTGCTCTAGGCTCTCCTCTTTACATTTTGATTTCTTCAATCTTATCTTAAACTATTCCTCCTCAAACTGATATAAAATATGGATGATAATATCTTCTGAGTTCAGATTTAACACCTTCCATTCCAGAAAGCAACTGAAAATCTTTTCTAATTTGAGTCTGAAGAAATCTCAGGAAAGAACTTTGATTTGCTTGGTTTGATTCTGATATCTAAACTTGCACGAAACAATTATGGATTTAAAAAATGAGGTTACCAAGGCATAAAGGTCAAATACAGAGGCTCTAGAGCAAGGGTTCTTAACCTTTTGCCAGTCAGGTGAAAACTATGGACCCCATACTAAGTCCACACTATACTGTGTATTATTTAATAAATATATCACGCCCGCACCATCAGGTCCCCACAAGAATAATGCTTTTGAATTTCAAGTCAAGCTCACAGACCCCTTGTTAAGAACCTCTGTCATAATGTGTTCAAATCTTGGCTTTATCTTTACAATTTGTGATATTTGGGGCATTTTGCATTAATCACTTGTTTTCAATTTTTCTATCTATAAAATGAAAAAAAAAAAGTACCTGACTCATTAGGTATCTTTATTAATTTTGTATTGAACTCATCAATACAAAGTAATAGTTTTGTGTATTACAAGGACTTATTTTATTTTTCAGCAGCATATACCTAAGAGAAAACTAAATTACGAAGATTTTAAGTGACTTGACCGTCATACAGATAATTAGTGTAGAAGCCAGGTTTCATATCCACAGCCTTAAATACTGTTCTTTTATGTAAGATAATGAGTGTATTTACCACAGTGCTTATACACAAACTCTCGACATCTTATCCTCTAATCACCATCATCAACATTATGATCATCAGTTATGGCTGCTCCCACAGTTGCCATGTAGATAGAGGACCAGTACAGTGGAGAAGAGAACAGTGATTGTCAAACATTATTGGAGATGCTCATATAAGCTATGCCAAACATATGTCCCCTAATTTCCATACCTTTTTTTAAAAAAATGATCTTACTTAACATAATACATATATGTGGTCACAAATATGCATACTCTGGAATGAGGAAAAACCTAAAGTCACATCAGTTGTTCCCTCTGAAAATCTCAAGTGATAGTAATTATCCATATTCTAGGATGTTACCTGAGTCCTTCTAATCCTGCAAGCTATCAGGAAATTGGCAAATTTAACCGTAACCAAAGTAAAACCGTGAAAGAAATATCAGAAAACTGCAATGAAAAATAGTGCTTTAAAAAATACATTGGGATAGAATTGTCTAGTGGCCAGTGGCCCAGATCCTGTCCCATGTTGTGTAGATCAGTGATGGTGCGGTGGTAAATGGACAGCTGGAGAATCTCGCAGAGAGCTATCATCTCATGGAAAGCACTCCTACTTTGGGGACTGTTTTAAGATGCCCATTTTCTCTGTGTGTAATGTAGGCCTTTGAACAGAAAAGGGCCGTTGTATTAGATGGAATCAGACAATTAGGGACTAGCACTCTCAGGCCCTTCAAAGCTAGGAAGGAATTTCCATTTATCCTCAGTGCAGTGAACATGAGGGGTTTAGAAAAGATCAATCTGGCTGTTGAGTGGAAAGTAGGTTAGAGGGCAAGGAACGTATTTGATTAAGGGGAGATCACCTAAAGTCTATTGCTGTAGTCCAGGAAAAGATGATGATGGTATGCAGCCAAGTGGTTTGAAGTGATCCTAATACTTTGCTTGGATTCATTTTGATCCTTTAATATGAACACACATACACAGACGAACATAAACAAATACACTATAATTTCTGTGAGCTTTTACATGAGATGGTCTGCACCTGCAGCTCTTTTTGGAAAACTTCTCTTGGGCTACTGGAGCCACTTTGCCCACATGCACAAAAAGTCGAATGTTCCTGCAGGTTTACAATGGTCCTCCACCAGAAACCCCTAGCCAAGGTGTAACAGGTGCACAGGTATTGTTTTCATCCCGAGCCCCCTAGCAGAGTCAAGCTGAGGCTGGGACTTTGCTTAAAATCACTCTTTGTTTGACTTCTTTCCCCTCCCTGGCTTCTTTCCCTGCCTTTCCTTGTTTCCTCTACTCTTTCCAGGACTTCCTTACCTGGGAGCAATTGCTTAATCACTCATTTGCTTCTAGGAACCATACCTAAGAAGTGGATAAAATCCACATAGCCACATACTCAGATATTCAGAAGTGTTATCAGTTATGAAGGTTGCCCTCAGTTATAACTCTTAGATTATTAATTTTAAACTGTGGATGAATGTGGTAAATGGTTGAGCCATTTATTGAGTGTCATTTATGTCACATGGGAAGCAGATCTATTGGAAATATCAATTTTCTTCCTTTTCTTGGTAAAAATATAAAAAGTGATTCTTACACTGCTACTATTAATGGCAGTTTAGCTAATTAGTAATAGGGAGCAATTATCAGAAGTGATTCACTGCCTTAATGATTTTATATAAATTAATTAATTTATTTATAAAAACCCTTTATGGTAGATTCTACTATAATCCCTCATGCTATTATTATGAGGAAAGTGAGGCACAGGGATGTTTAAGGATTGCCCAAGATTACATACCCAATAAACAGAAGAGCTGAGATTTAAATCCAAACACTCCAGAGTTCTTGGGCTCTACTGCTACAAAGTAGCTATTAACATCTGTGATGCTGACACTTTATATTTATTCAGTTATTCTGCTACTTGCTTTCTGTGTTCTAGGCTCTGTGCTAAATTTAGTTTCATTTTTGTTTTCAAAAATTTTCTTTAACTGTCTTCACAGCAATATTAGACATTATGCCAATAGACAGAGGAGCGAACTGTGGTTTTGCTCGTTGAAGTAAACTGCTAATATTGCTGGGTGATAAGTAGGGAAGACAGGATTTGAATTCTGTAGGATTAAGAACGCTTCTGATGTTCACTGTACCTCTGTGAGGTAGTGTAGTTCTTCATGCGTCCACATGGAGGCCTCTTAAGTCTCTTTAAGTCACCGCCCAGTTCAGGGTCTTTTCCTGCACTCACACTCTGACTTGGATCAGTCTAACCTGGCTCATCCATAGCCATCTTCTGCTCTTCATTTTTCTAGGTTTTGTTTGTTTCTTTGTTTGTTTAGTTTCTCTATCATGTTCTGGTTTCTTAAGATATCTTCCATAACAATCTTTACAAAAATAGTTCACATCACTTCAGTGTCTATTGCTTTCTATCACAGCATCCGTTTATTTCTTTCATGTGACTTACCACGATTTTAATTATCTCTTTCACTTCCTGGCATTGCTGCTTTGTGACTGTTTCTTCCAGTTAGAATGTAACTTGCTTGGTGATGATGCTTTCTGCAAATGACTGTGTTCGGCATAAGACAGTGATGATACATAGTAGGCACTTAATAAGTATTTGTCTATTAATTAGTTCATTGATTAGGGTTGATTGAATAATCCCTAATTTGAGCCTGGGATCACATAAGAGATTTACTTAACATTCCCTTACATAAGCAAGTGAATAGAGGTAAGGAAAGAGTTGTACTGGGAGAAAACCTGTGTCTTTGAAAGGGTGCAGGTTTATTTCTTTTCCTAACTGAAGGAGTAAAATTTGCGGCCAAGTAAAAATAACATCCACAAAAAGTGCATAATATGCAATTAAATGTGAACATCACAATGTGATTGGCCAAAAGTACAGGAAGTATTAGTCTGAATTTGAAGTTCTTTGAATACATACCTTCTTTATTTTCCTCATAATTCTTGGCATCTTTCTTTTGCATTTAGGGAACATAAGTACAATCCTCTCGTGGTCAATTTAACACCTGTAAATTCCTCTATATTTAGACAAAAGTGCACATTCTAAAGGGTATTTGTTGCATTTGGTTTTAAAGTAAGCAAGCTCATATCCCACAGGGTTTATTAAAAATTCTTCATGTCTTTTATTCCCTCAATAGCAACAAGCTGATTACTAAATTTTCCATGTTTAATTATCTCTATCAGCCTTAAATGCTCTGCATCTTAATCAACCTTTTTGTTGATAAATAAATACCATCAAATGCATTATAAAGTACAATATTTTAAATTCAGTGTAACTTTGATTTTATAATCAGGGAATTCACTTGAATCTTGTTAACTTTAAAAATTGAAAATTGTTTTATTATTATTCCCTTGTTCATTTACTTATATTTCAACTCAATTTGAAGAAATTGTCTTTTGGTTATTTGTGAAACAAAACAAAATGCACATTACTGTAATTAAGTAGGATATTATAGCAGCTAAAATCCTCATCCAATAATAAATCACATCACTATTTCTTATCTCTACCTCTATTTATAGACATTTGTAAAAGTTTTAACTCAGATAAGGCATTTTAATAACTCCAGTCCTGTTTTGCAGGCAGTTTCTTAGATGAAATTCAATTTTAGTATGTTATCATTATAAGATTTATAATAAACAAAGCTCTTCAACATAGATTAACCTATTGATCCTCAGAATAAATCTGTGACATATTGTCATATAATTTAAATCCATTTCCAGATGAGATATCTGAGGTTTGCTAGATAAAGAAAATCATTTCTGGTTACCCAGATATTTTGTGTTTTGGCAAAAGTCAGACATATATTTTGTGCTTCTTTTGCCAGCAATCTTTTCAACACACTATTGTGGTTCTTCTATCAGTTGGAGAGACAAGTCTGACAAATTAGGTAAATTAGGCATAGCTAAAGATGAAATTATACCAATGTGAGTAAACACCAATATATGATCAAGAAAAAATGTAAGCTTCAAAAACTCAAATTTTCAGTGATTGATAATTATTCATTATATATGTATATTTATTTGATAATTACTTTGTTATAGTTACTTAGTATATACGTAGGTACTTTATACATGCTTTATACTTGCTCAAGTATTGTTACATTGTGATTTGGGATTCTACTCTTATACAAATAAATGTTATAAGAATGAGTTCAGGAAAATCAGAATTAGATGGCAGAAATATAAGTTGTCAGAGTCATATAAGCAATATTTAATAGCTATCACAATCATTCTCCCAGCATTAAAAGCTTAGCTTTCGGCTTTCTCTAGAACTGACTGTGTCAACTGGTATCAGATGAGAAGCTTTTGAACTAACTTTGCCAGTATACTATCAAAATTATAATAAAAGCATTATATGTGAAAGAATATAAAGACAAAAATACACAAATCATTGTTAGAATCTGAGACAAATCGCCATAGCCTATAAAGATAGTTGCACTAGATTAAAAAAAATAAAAAATGATTGATGAAAATCCATCATGAGAAAAAGAACATGGATTTCAATTAAAAAGACATAGGCAAGCAAGTTTTTCTTTCCCAACATTGGCCCCCGAATAGGATTCCAGGATAGGAACTAATCACAAAATATATGTAATCCTCTACTGCAAAGATGCTGCCTTTGCAGTGGCCAGAATACTGTTTCATTTGTTCAATTAATAATACGCACCCCCCCCCAAGAATATTAAGAACAAGAAATGTGAGAAGTTTGAAGGAGAATATTATTTTGCAGATATTTCAATTTGGAGAAATGTTTTATTAATAAAGTATTTTAATGAGGGACAGAAATGGGAAAACCACTGTTGAGAGAAAACTAAAACTGCCTGTTTATGACTTGCATAAGAATGTTTGCAAGCCAGGTGTTAGTGGTGTGGGGAGCATGTAGGATTTTATATTATCATAGAAAAATGGTGACATATTGGTCAATATGTCATCCAATACTGGAAACTGAACAAAGAGTTGCCAATACATATAATATACAGCATACAATTTGACTTTAATAAAATTAAGGGTAATCCACACACAGGCTATTGGCATAACACACTAACACTTTCACTTGAAGAATAAACAACAACAACAAAACACAACATGGAGTCTAGGAAAATATAGGAATTTGGATGAAAAGAGAACTCTACATGGGAAGGAGTAATTAGACTGATGCAGAACATAGAAGTGTTCAGCCTCAATATTTCCTAGCATGTGGGTGTGGTTCACTTGGGTACATCAGAAAAAGAGAAAAACAAAACAAACAAAATAACACAATTATGGAGAAAGAGTTAATATCACTAATATACAAAGAACATTTAAAAGCAAGTCACGGGGAATGAACTAGGGACTAAAGTAGACTTACTGGTATTCTACTATAGACTTATTGTGATTCTAGCAATAGAAGAAATTATATCAATGATGTTGAGGCAGTGGCCACTGGAGGTTCTAAGGGCACAGAGAGGGAAAAACAGGTGTAATACGGGGGCATTTTTGGAACTTAGGAACTGTCTTGAATGACACTGAAACGACAGATGCAAGCCATTATGTATCTTGCCATAACCTACAGAATTGGGTGGGAAAGAGTGTAAACTACAATGTAAACCTTAATCCATGCTTAGTGGCAATGCTCCAAAATGTGTTCATCAATTGCAATGAGTGTACCTCATTGATGAAAGATGTTGTTAATGTGGGAAAATGTGGGAGGTGTGGGGAGTGGGGCATGTGGGAATCCCCTATATTTTTTTATGTGACATTTGTGTAATCTAAGTATCTTTAAAAAAATAAATTTAAAAAAAGCAAGTAGCAAAAAAGAGAGATATCTATTAAACTTTAAGAAAAAGAAAAAATAAGTTAGAAATATGTATACATTTATTCTTTAAACAACTATTGACAAAAATCATGCCATATCTAAAGACTCTTTTAAACAGTGGGATTTCTGCAATGAATTAAGCAAAGTCCTTTAGCTGATAGAGGTTATATGTCATTGGCAGAAGACAAACCATAAATAAAATAGGCAAATAAATATGGAAGTAAGTAAATACTATGGCTGATGTTGCTAAGCTTTGTGAATAAAAATAAAGCAAAATAATTTCAAATTTACAATAAAGTTACAGTAATCAAGGAAGCACGGTATTGATGAAAAACATTGGCATATAGCTCTACAGAACAGACTAAAGAATCCTAAATTAGACCCACAAAAAATTTGTTCACCTGGTGTTTGACCAAGAAGAAAAGGAATTCAATGGTGGAAGGATATGCTTTACAATAAATAGTGCTGGAATAATTGGGCATCTCTATGGGAAAAGAATTAATCTAGAAACAAATCTTACATCTTGTAGAAAAATTAAATAACAGCTGATCATAGACTTTAAAATAAAATACAAAAGTACAAAACTTCCTGATGAAAATATAAAAGAAAATCTCAGTGGCCTTGGGTTTGGCAATGCATTTTAGACATAACACCAAAAGCACAATACAAGGAAGAAAAAATTGATATATTTGATATAAAAATTAAAAACTTCTGCTCTGTGAGAGACACTGTTAAGAAAATGAAAAGTCAAGGCACCAACAGGGAGAAAATATAAGAAAAACAAATATCTTATAATGGACTTGTATCCAAAATATGCAAAGAACACTTAAAATTCAAAAATAAGAAAACAGTCATTTACAAAATGGTCCAAAAATGTAAACAGACATATAACCAGAGAAGATATATAGATACCAAACAAGCATAGAAAAAGATACTCAAAATCATTTTTCATTAAGGAACTTAAAAACAAAACAAAACAAAACAAGATGCTACCACATAACCCATAAAAATGGCCAATATTATAAAACTGACAATACCCAAATACTGACAAGGATGTGGACCAACAGGAACTCTCATTTTTTTGATGGTGCGAATGCAAAATGATACAGCCATTTTGGAAGACTATTTGAAAGTTTCTTACAGAGATAAACACAGTTTCACCATATGATAGAGCAAACATACTCTTAGTTATGTGCCCATTAATTTGAAAAATTATGTCTATAGGAAAACCTGCACATCAATATTTATAGAAGATTTATTCATAATTTTCAAAAACCAGAAAAAAAATAACAAGATAACCTTCAATAAGTGAATGGGTTTAAAAAGTGTGGTATATCTATACAATGGAATATTATTCACTTATAAAAAATAATGAGTTACCAATCAAAACATGATACGTAGAAAGCTTAAACACATATGGCTAAGTGAAAGAGCCAGTCTGAAATGGCTAGATGCTGAATTATGTCAGTTACATGATATTCCAGAATTGGCATAAGGCAGTAAAAATGTCATTAGGGGTAGTATTAGGGGTTTGAAAGGAGGGTAGCAGGGATAAATAGATGAAGCACAGGGGAAATTTTGGGCAGCGAAACTATTTTGTATGATACTGAAATGGTAGGTACATGACATTATGTATTTGTCAAAACCCATAAAATTTTATTGTTACTTCTCAGTAAAAACCATTAAGGAAGAGAATGTATGCAAATTTAAAAAATCATTTAGGAAAATGAGTGCTCCCAGGAAGGAATATATATTGTGAAAAGTGACTCTAACTATACTGCAAATGTGTGAAAAAATCTCATTGAAGGGAGTAGGGGAAAGCTGTTGAGCTGAGTAATTTTGGAATGAGGGAGTCTCCAAGACTAAATGCAAAAGTTTCTGCTCATACACCATATTCTAGTTGATAAAATTTCTTCTCTTGGTGCATATAGATAAACATTTCTTATACTGATACACATATATACTGGAATTTTACTATTAATTTAATTGATGGAGGATGTTGGAAGCCAAGTTTCTCACTGCTGAAGTGGGGAATTACAGATAAGTGAGGAGAGGAGGCTAGAATGAATAATACGGTAATGAATTTGAATTGTAGGCATCAATATGAACTCATGTACTTTCATGTAAAGACATTTTCATATAAACATGGGTTAATATACACACATATATTCCCTTGCTCTGTCAGCTGAGAAAGCCTAGAAATAATGGCAACCCATTAACAATGAGCTCACCTAGTGCCCAGATCTTTGTATCTAATATCATTTTATCATAAAAAGAACCAGATCTCCTTGGAGAAATAGAGTAGAGCAGGAAACATACAAGATCAGGCTGAAACATTCTTATAGTTCCGAACAGTAAGGCAGTGTTTAAAAACAAAAACAGAAACAAAATATGAAACAGAAGACCTACATTGATGGGCATATGTCAAAGGGACATAGGGCTTATATAAAAGAACTCCCAATGGCCAAACCTGGAACAATCTGAGCAATAAAATGAACAAAAAAGTATTGGATCATAACCAAGGGATAAAATAAATATCCATGTGTTAATACTGATAGAAAAAAATAAATTATTTTATTAGTAAATAAATGGGAGAGAAGAGAAAATCTTCCATGCAGAAATTCCAAATAAATTATGCAGATACTTTGACTCTAGGAAGAAGAGCATAAATCTTCAATTACTAAGCATGGGACATACATAGTGACTGTCTCCCAAAGAGTTCAGTACAGAAAGGAGAAAAAAATGATCAACTTGACAGTGGAGAAATATGAAAAACACCACCTAGCTAGGTGATTAAGGTCAATATGAAGGGTATTAAATCATGTTGATAGTAAGTACCTTTAATATATGATGAAATGGCACTTCACCTTCGAGATGCACTACCCAAAAACTAAGCCCAATATAATCATGAGAAAAACCTCAGAGAAATTCCAATAAAGAGGCATCCGCCAAAATAATTGACAAGTACTGCTCAAAAATGTCAAGGTCATCAAAAAAAGAAAAGTCTGAGAAACTGTCACAGCACAGCTAAAGGAGACATGGCTACTAAATAAAATGTGGTATCCTGGATGGAATCTTGGGACAGAAAAAAACCTTAGTTATAAATCAGGGAAAACTGAAGAAACTATGGACATTAGTTAATAATAATGTATCAACATTGGTCCTTTGCTATTATAAAATGTTAACAGATGGTAAAACTTAGTGAGGTGGGAACTCTCTACAATTTCTCATTTTTTTTTTTTTTTTGTAAATCAAAAATTAACCAAGAAAAATAAAGTCTATTTTAAAAAAATAATGCACAGTAAATGGATAGAGAATAAATTATCCTTGTGGTAGGGGTAGCATTATTCTCAAGTATATGGTTTAAAAAGACCTCTCTGTTATGGTGAGGTTTGAGGAGAAAGCTGAAAGGAGTTAGGGAGTGAGTCAAGAGGATTTGAATGGGAAGAGCATCCCTGAGAAATGGAACAGCAAAATGCAAATACCCTGGTGGGAGGAGGGTAGGAAGGGTGTGTATGCTAGAAGTTTTCAAGGTACAGAAAGGACACAGTGTACCCATAGCTGAATGAAAAAGGTGGAGGTTTATAGAAAATGAGGGAAAAGAGATTTCAGACTTCAAAAATCTTGCAGGTCATGGTAAGGAGTTTTACCCTTCATGATACTGAAATTACTTGGGGTTTGTGGCAGGGGGTCATGGTGTGACTAAAATTCAAAAGTGTAATTCTGGCTGCCAAATAAAAAGTAGACTTTACAAGGCAAGAAAGACAGCATTGAGAAGGCAATTGAAATAATCTTGGTGAAAAAATGTGTTCATCATGATATATTAGTAGAGATGGAAGAGTTAGGGATGAATCCAAGTTTCTTTTGTTTGTTTGTTTATTTATTCATTCATGTGCTTATTTTCTTTATTAGAGAAGTTGCCGGTTTATAGAACATAAAGTACAGGATTCCCATATACCACCTTATTGTTAACCCCTTACATTGGTGTGGTTCATTTGTTACAATTGATGAAAGCACATTTTTACAATTATACTATTAACTATAGTCCATGGGTTAACTTAAGGTTCACTGCATGTGCTGTACAGTTCCATGGATTTTTAAAAAATGTTTTTATTCTAGTACCATACATACAAACTAAAGTTTTCCCTTTTAACTCCATTCAAACATATATTTCAGTGTTGTTAATTATGTTCACAATGTTATGCTACTATCACAAACCCAAGGTTATGTTTGAACTGATTAGCGCTGCCATCTGCTGTTGAGAGGCACTACAGGAGTTCAGGGTGTGTGGGTAAAAAATCAAGGTTTTGTTTTTAAACTTGTTAAGATTGATATCCCTTATTTAACTTCCAAGTGGAGATAATCCTCATGCATTTGGGTATTTAAGTCTGAAATACAAGGGAGTTGTCAGGTCTGGACTTATTATATTGTGATCCATCAATATATTCCACAGCATTTCCAGATATGGGAATAGTTGAAATCACATGTGAAATAAAAGTAATGATGCAATTTCAGTCTCAATTGAAGGTAAGAGATGTAGTTTATTTCACTTAAGATTGTGGTTACAAGTTTTGATATTTGGCAACAAAAGCCAAACCCCTGCAAAAAATGAGGGCAGGTTTAAATGCTAGTGGGCATACATCTAGGTACAAAGAAGGAAACCAAAACAATTTTTTCAATATTATTACTGGTGAGAGTGAAACTCATAAAGCAATTTGGCAATATGCACCAAAAGTCTTAAAAGTGTTTACATTTTTTGACTAAGTAATTGAAATTCTAGGAAAGGAATTAGTCACTTTGAAAGGAGGCATATTTAACATTTATTACTAGATGTGGTCATTTTGTTTGTCCCTTCAGATCTATACTCGGGTCTTCACCCTGCTCTGTGTTACAGGAGGCAAATCTCTGTGGACTGCGTTGGAAGACTCATCAGTCCTCGGCTGGGTTTAGCCAGGATGAGGAAGAAGCAAATGAGGAGAGGTTAGGAGAGTGAGGTGAGTTCCTTTCTTAGCAACGCTAAGAGATGGCTCCTTTTCTCTACAATAAACCACAGCTCCTTTAAGATGGAGTCGTGTTAGCGTAACCAGATCTAATCTCTGGGTCATAACTGCTCCTGTCCCTTGCTCTTTTACGCCCAGGAAGGGTAAGAGCTTACTGCTTTTTCCAACTCCTGCCATGGCACCATCCCTGGTTAGTTAAACCCTTCCCCAATTCAGCATTTGAGTGTGTCAACTGTTTCTTGCCAGCACCTTGACTGAAATATTGGGGTAAAGGAGGATGTGAACTAAATGTCTAAGAATAGGGAAAGAGTAGATAAATCATACCATGTAAAATAATGTCATGTCATGATGCCATCAAAATATCCATGTATTTCTCCATTTGTCAAATGTATGTGGAGTGTCCTTTCCTAAGCATTTTTGTAGGTGAACAGAACAGCAGACTTCTTGAAGAATTTACATTCTAGGAACATAGTTACATATATAACAATAACAAGTTCCATTATGAAAGGACCTGGGAAAGCATGCTTCCATTAGAAGTCACTTATTGAATAATATTTAATACACTGGGAAAATGAAAGAAAAACTTAAATTTATATATCAAATTTTTAATTAGTGAGGAAAGGCATAAATTAATTTCAGCCTCTGGGTCCATGTTGGCTTCTAGTGTCATTATGAAATTCAGAGTCTGTGAGATGCAAGTCAACAGTTCTCTAACAAGAGTCAGCATATGCTAAATGCTCCTCATTTCAGGACACAATATGGATTAAAAATTGTCCATATTTAAAACTGCACCCAGTATTAGATTTGACAGAGTTCTTTCATAGAATTAGCTGTAGAAAGCAAATATTTTAGACCGCAATGTTGGCTAGCTTATGTGTGTGGGTAGAGTGGAAGAGAACGGAGGTGGGGGCTTATGGTGGTGTGGCCATGCTGAGCAGAGGAAGGGAAGTTGAATAGCTATAGAGGGGCAAATTGTAAGAAAGGATGCAATCATTCATGATAATTTCTGCAGAAGACATGCAGATGCCATGTAATATTTTAATCAAATATTCAAGGGAGTGAATTTTAAACAGGAATTTCAATGTTTTCTAAATCTTTTTCCAGTTTGGTAACAGAATAATATTTTTAAAGCACAAATTAAAGTTTATAGTATTACAATGGAAATCAATTTTATTAAAATGCAGATATAAAATATTTTTTAAAAAGTAGTTGTGCTAAAATAATATATGTGCTACTTAATTAAATCACTAAATTGCAAGATCCAGCAGCAGGTCTGACCACTACCATAATTTCAAAGTAGCAATGGAGATAAAAGATATTTTGGATGTTATGTGATTTCTATTGGTGATTAAGTCACAAATACTGTTAATACTGCTGTGAATTGATACCGATAATCATAATTGACAATGTTTCAATTAGAAATTAGTATAAATATTTGAGCAATTTGTTTCAGTTCACATTTATGGATTACATGTTAAGACCCCTTACAACAAGTTTTGGAAGAAGGGGTGACTTAAATTTTGAAAAATAAGTAATTTTTATATAGATATTTTAGATGCAGAACAGAAGAATGGAATGAACAATCCATGTGGAATAGTGACATGGATCAATATTCTGAGTTTGTCATTATCTTAATAAACTTGGGCAATTTAAATAA